>JACEIK010006235.1:79380-94510 GCA_018107945.1 Datura stramonium | reverse complement strand
CATTATGGAATCATAAGTTTAGGATTTCATAAATATTCATACATACTAGATAGTTCATCATACTTGAAATCATGGCTCATAAGCTTGAAATTTATAAATCATTCATTAGGGCATAATCATCATAAACTTGAAATCATGAATTAGTAAGTAAATTGGGAATCAAATCTACCCTATTTGCTACAAAATCATCAATTGAAACAAGAGAGAATTGACCCCATAGAGATAGCATGAAAGATTTCATGGAATTGGGTACAACTCTAGAATTTCAACATAATATGATTGGAGACACAAAATCATAGATTAGGGATTAAATTAGGCATGAGAGTGGAAGAATTCCCCCATTTATGACCCTACATACCTAGGCTAGATGAGATTCTTGTCAGGGTTTGATGCCCAAGAGAGATAGGAGAAGAAGAAATTGAGAAATCCTTTCTTCCTTGAGAGCTTGATCTTTCACAACCTTGGTGTACTATAGGAGTGAGGAATAAGCTAAGTTAAACCCTTAATTACACCCTTAAGGATCCCCAAAATGATGCCACTTAGGGATTAGAAGTTCAGAAAATTACAAAATTAACCCTGGAAAATCTACTGTATAGAACAACTGAATGTCTCAAAGGTGGAAGTGACGGGCCGTCAGTCCCCTGATGGTCCGTCACCCTTAAACCGAAGGGGTCCAAAATTAGCCTCAACCAATGGTAGGAGTGGTCAGCCTTCACTCCCTTGACAATCTGTCAAGTCCTCTATCACTTTAGAGCTGTGGGACTTGAGCATGACGCCACGCATTACGGTCTGTCGCAAACCTGACGGTCGTCATTCACACCATTTGAGCCATGATGCCACCTCAACAGGTTGTCATTAGGCAGACGGGCCGTCGGCTCCTCCGTCAACCCCCTGCACTAGACCTGTAACTTCAATTCTTTTTCCTTCAAGAAGTCATTTCGAAACTTGAGGTATTACAACATCTCCCCCTTGGGAACATTCATCCTCAAATGTTGACTTAAACATACTGGAGGGCTAAGGAAGGAACTGCAATCCCAAAACCAAACAAACATAGCTAAAAATTGACAGAGTCACTGACTCTGGACTAAAATACATGACTGAACTGAAATCATGAGACATACATGCTCGCTATGACATGAAAGAAACTTATAGACCTGAACTTTACATGAAACTGAATAGAGTACTAAGGAGGAAAGTGGTACCTCATGCTGGAACTGAGCTGGAAGGGAAAAGATGCAGGTATTTATCTATCATATCTATTTTGGCTTCCCATATAGCTCCCTCAACAAGTTGATTTCTCCACAATACCTTTACTGAAGCTACTTCCTTTTTCCTTAACTTTTGTACCTAACGATCAAGGATCTCAATTGGAACCTGCTCATCGATAAGGCTATCCTTCACCCTAACGCTCTCCAATAGTACAACTAAAGTTGGATCATCAATGCACTTTTCCAATAGAGATACATGGAAAATTTGGTGCAACGTAGCTAACTCTTTGGTTGCTCCAACTCACATACTACCTAGCCAACTCGACTCAGAATCCTATAAGGACCAATATATCAGGGACTAAGCTTCTCTTTATTACCGAATCTCATAACTCCCTTCATTGGAGACACCTTCAGAAACACCCAACCATCGATCACAAACTGAAGCTCTTTCCTCCTAACATCCGCGTATAATTTCTATCGACTCTGAGCTGACTTCAGCCTCTCCCTAATGAACTAAACTTTCTCCATCGCCTCATGAACAAAATATGGCCCTATAAACATAGACTCACCTACCTCGAACCATCCAATAGGTGACCTACACTTCCTCCCGTAAAGAGCCTCAAATGGGGCCATCTGAATGCTGGAGTAATAACTATTATTGTAGGCAAACTCGATGAGAGGCAAGTGATCGTCCCAACTACCCTTGAAATCAATCACACATGCTCTCAATATGTCCTCAAGAGTCTGAATGGTTAGCTTGGACTGACCATCTGTCTGCGGGTGAAAATCTATGCTAAGATTCACCTGAGTACCAAGGCCCTTTTGAAACAACCTCCAAAACTAAGTACCCCTATCGGTGATGATAGACAAGGGACTCCATGCAACTGAACCAAATCCCGAATGTACAATCTAGCATAATTCTAGATTGAATCTATAGTTTTGACCGTAAGAAAATGTGCTGACTTAGTCAACTTATCCACAATCACCCATATAGAGTCATGTTGTCGGCACGTACGAGGCAACCCCATTATGACACCACCATCCATCGAATCTGTAAGGAAAAATCCTAATGAGTCAACCTGTAGACATCCTTCACCAACTCCTTTCTCCCATCCTCGACATTGGACACACTCTCTATGCACAGCCTACTAAGAGCATCCGCTACTACATTGGACTTGCCCGGATGATAAAGAACACTCATGTCGTAGTCCTTTAGAAGCTCTAGCCATCTCTTTTTCTGCAAATTTAGGTCCTTCTGAGTAAAGACGTAATGTAGGATCTTGTGATCCATGAACACATCCACATGCACCTCATACAAATAGTGCCTCCAAATCATCAAAGGAAAAACCACAATTGCCAACTCTAGGTTATGCGCTGGATAATTCTTCTCATGAGTCTTAAGCTATCTAGAGGCATACACAATGACCTTACCATGCTGCATCAACACACAACCAAGACCAACCCTAGAAGCATCAAAACACACAATAAAGCCATTTGTACCCTCCGATAAGGTCAATACAGGGGCTGAATTGAGTTGAGTCTTTAACTTCTAAAACACTCTTTTCACAAGCATCCAACCATTGAAAATTAACCTTCTTCTGGGTCAGCTTAGTCGGTGCTACAATGGATGAAATCCTTCTATGAACCTCTAATAGCAGCCAGCTAAACCCAAAAAGCTCTTAATACCTATAGGACTGACAGGTCAAGGCCAATTCTTCATTGCTTCTATCTTTTGAGAGCCCACATGTATTCCCTCACTAGATACCACATTAACCAAGAATACTACAAAGTTCAGCCAAAACTCATACCTAAATTTAGCAAACATTTTTCGATCATTGAGTGTTATAACCAGAGAATTCAATGATCGGACCCGAGAATTGAAACGGGAAAAAACTGGAAATGGGTGATTCAGTTGCAGGACGAGTCATTGGACGATTCATGAGGAGAACCCACGAATCGTAAGGTACCTCATGGGGAGTCCTGGAGGAAATGAAGGATAGAGGTCCCCATGGGTGTGTGAACGACTGGTGCTTAGCCACCACGAGTCGTCAAGTTAGCCGTGGGGTGAGGTTGATAAATAAATAGAAGAATCGACCAGTGTACCTAACGGAAGGGACCCCATAAGTCGTGGTCAGTCCCCACGATTCATGGGATGAGTCGTGAGCAAGCAATGTGAACTTTATTTGAGAATGAGACAGTGTACATGATGGAAGGTGACCACGAGTCATGTTCACGAGCGACGAATCATTAAGTCACCCGTTACTATCCCTAAGAGATCTATTATCCAGTGTACTTAACGAACAACTCGACGAGTCATTGCTTCTCTTGATGAATCGTTAGGTCCCTCATTGGGACCCCTTGCAGTTATTTTCAGCGATCTTAGTAAGGGCTTTTTTGTAATTCCTAAATCCTAGGGTCCTATACTATGTCGTTTAAGGCTCGTTTTAGTGAGTTTTTAGCAGGGTAAAACCTATTCTAAGTCATTCTTCCCATGCATGCAAGTTTAAAGGTTTGAAGGGGGTGACTTAAGGCAAAATCTCAAGGTTCCATTGGAATATCATCTTTGGCAATTAGAAGGTGTTAGAATTCACCATTCTCACGTATGTAAGGCTATGAGTGGGTGTCTCCTTCCACACCCATGCCCAATTTCTATCAAATCATGATAAATTGCCTATGATCAAGTATGGGGTTTTCACCCTATTGCATGATTCTTCAATATCTATACATGGGTATGATTAGATTATATTTCTATTAATGAATTGCAAAGTTAGGCAGATTTTAAAGTATTTTCGATGCAAATCATATTTTCTAAGTTATGAAATTAAATGCCCATGGGTGAGAAACTCATAAAAGAAGAGAATGATGATGAATGTATGATTATGTTGAGACTTGATGATGAAAAGTATGTTTCTAAAGCTACCCATGATTATGGTGTTGTTTCCAAAATGAATTGAGTAGATCCGAGTGTGATAAAGCTTTGGGCAATGCCCACATTTTGATTTAAACGGATGATTTTTTCGAAATAAGCTTACCACATTGTTTGGAGCTAAGTCTCCTTAAATTTCATAAATTCTAGGTGTGGTATGTTGAGTTAAATATTTCTACATGTATCTTACCATATGATTTGGAGTAGATTCTCCCACCTATAATTGAACTTGTGGTATGTTTCGAAACAAATCCTCTCATATGCATGAATTCATAATTAAGGTGTATATCGTTATTGAGCTTTGTCAAAGGACAATGTTGAGCTTCATATTCATATGATGTATAGTCTATGCATGATTTCATTATGATCTTTGTCAACAGACAATTTTGAGCTTAATTTCATATGATGTTAAGCTATGCGTGATGTTATCCTAAGCTTCATCAATAGACGATGTTGAGCTTCGTCAATAGACGATGTTGAGCTTCATCATATACGATGTAGAGCATTGCAAATTTTTGTGGGAGAAGAGTCTAGCACCGAGCGGGTTAAGGGTTGATCACCCTATGCCCCAGAACTATGCGCCAATGTAGGTTGATACTATTATATTATTGGGACCTCCCTTGTGAGCTATCCCCGACCCGATTGACCCTTCAACTTGATATCGATATCATGGTATCATCCATCGCCCTGGTAAGGTTATGGATGGCTCTACCCACTTGAGTGTGATTATTGGGACCACGTAAGCTCTATCATGGTATGTCGGTTAAGTGACAAGTCTCCCACTGTCTATATTATTCAGATTTGCATATTAATTACTCATGATGATTAATTTATGCATGCATGTTCTAAAAGCAAGGTTTGACGCATTGTTCAACTTTTAAATATAAATGTTACATCTCATCTTTGAGTCAATCGAGTTAGTCATGATGTTATAAAGCTATGCATGGTCATGTAATGATAAGATTTTGATTTTTGAACGAATACATGTAGCCCTTCTACTTATTCTTGAAAACTTATGATATGTTATGCATGTTTTAAATGATTTACTTTATTTAAGTGGTTTACTTACCTTGCATACTTAGTACATTCTACGTACTGACCGCATACTTTCTATGTTGTATCGTTTCATGATACAAGACCCGGCTCGCAGCTTTAGCCCCGATCTTAGTCATCTTTGCGGAGTCTTTATCAGCTCAGGATTGGTGAGCCCTCATCTTTCAAGGACTAGACTCTCAGTTTTCATTTCGTATTTTAGTTTCAGTATCATTGAGTTAGTTGGGTTCTTGTTCCATCAACTCGTCATGATTATAGCCTTTAGACTTATGTATGTCTAGCTTCGGATATCACCCTAATGTACTGATGTATGAGACTTCCTAAGTTTATATTTATGTTTTCTTCATGTTTATTAAATGAGTTAGTTGTATGCTTATGCCATGGGTCGACTTGGGGCCTCTGGGGGTCCCTTATCCCGTATCTATGATCTAGGCCTCCGTTCGGGTTGTGACGAACTTGTTATCAGAGACATAGCTTTGATGTATCATAGGGAGTCTGAAAGCTGCATTAGGTAGAGTCTTTTCATTGATGTGAAGCGCTCCACACTTATGATGAAGAGGCTACTAGACGTTTAGGAAATGTTCCCTTTTTTCATGATCTATGTCGTGTGATGACAAGTCTCTCTATCCTTCTAATTCGTGCCATTCACGATTGTAGAATCATGGCTCCTAGAAGAATGAATGGAAGGAGGAATGGAGGCGGTGAAGGCCACGAGTATGGAAACGGTTATGGGAATCAGCCAGCCCCACCAGTTCAGGAGCCTCAGGCACCGGAGCCAGCCACTCATGCTGAGTTTCAAACTGCCATTCAGATGCTTGTGAAGGACTTGACCGCTCAGGTCAATGAGTAGGCCGTTGCGCATCTTCCTCAAAATGGAAACACAGTGGAAGCCAGAGTCCGAGATTTATTAAGAATAAACCCGCTGAAATTTCTGGGGTCTAAGGTAGATGAGGACCCACATGATTTCATAAATAAGATTGTCAATATCACCTAATTTATGGGGGTGAGTAGTGTTGAGTGCTGAAAGTTTGCCTCCTACCAGTTGAAGGGGGTTGCGCATATTTGGTTCCGCTAGTGGAAAGATAGTAGGGTCGCAGGAGTAGGTCCCATCACTTGGAAGGAGTTTCAGTTTGCATTTCTAGATCGGTTCTTTCCTCAAGAGATGAGGGAGTTGAAAGAAGCTGAGTTTGTGAATTTAAAGCAGGAAGGATGTTTGTTCAAGAGTACGCCCTTGAGTTAACCCGCCTATCGAAGTATGCCTCGGAGTTAGTGGTTGACCAGAGGGCATGGGTGAGAAAGTTTATGCATGGTATAGAAGGGTATTTGGACAAGGAATGATGGATTTCTATTCTTCACCAGGATATGGACTTTCCTCGCATGGTGTTTTATGCCCAGAAGATGGAAGCGGCACATTCGAGGGAGAGGGAGTCCAAAAGGGCCAGGACCGAGGATCACACGTTCTCTCAACAGCAGTCCAATGGTGGACACCAACAATAGACCCACAAGAGATTTTCAACCCCAGCATCTTCAGCAGTGAGTGTGCCATCCAGGCCTAGACATGATCATAGAGGGCGAGTGTCGGGCTCGAGGGATCAGAGCAGCAGACCCGCAGATTCTAGTATCCCAGTTTGTCGCAAGTGTGGGTGAGGACATAAAAGCCAGTGTTTGGTAGGTTTAAGCGCTAGTTTCGGTTGTAGGAAGCCCGAACATATTCTAAGAGATTGTCCAACAGTGATACAGGATTAGGGTGGGGGCTGAGGTTCAGTTTCTAGTTCAGCAGCCCCTCCCCCACGCTCAGCTCATCAGGGGGTATCTACTAGAACAACTGGCAGTCAGCGCCAGAACAGGTCTATGCTTTAACTTCCCGTTAGGAGCAGGAGGTCTCCTTGGATGTGGTTACTGGTATGTTGCGAGTCTTTCATATTAATGTTTATGCATTGCTAGATCCTGGGGCTATCCTATCTTCTGTGACACCATATGTGGCCAGTAGCTTCAGAGTCAGTCTCGATGTCTTGTCAGAACCCTTCTCAGTTTCTAATCCAGTAGTTGACTCAGTTATAGCTAGATGGGTGTATAGAGGTTGCCCAGTCTTAGTCCTTTATATGGTCACCTCAGCAAACTTGATAGAGTTAGCCATGACCGATTTCGATGTCATTCTCCGCGTGGATTGGTTATTTGCATGCTATACTTCAGTTAATTGTACAACCCCGGCAATAGAGTTTAGATTTCCAGGTGAGCCAGTCATAGAATGGAAGGATAGTTCAGTTGTGCCTGTAGATCGATTCATTTCCTACCTTAAGGCCAGAAAGATGATTTCTAAGAGTTTCTTATACCATCAAGTTTGGGTTAAGGACATGGAGTCTGAGACCCCGACCATTTAGTCAGTTTCGGTCGTATGTGAGTACCCATAGTTGTTTCCTGATGATTTGACAGGTGTCCCTCTCGAGCGGGAGAATAATTTCGGCATAGATCTTCTCCCCAACACAAAACCTATATCTATTTTGCCTTACAGAATGGCTCTAGTCTAGCTAAAAGAGTTGAAAGATCAGTTGAAGGATCTATTAGATAAAGGCTTTATTAAGCTGAGTAAGTTTCCATGGGGTGTGCCAGTATTGTTTGTTCAGAAGAAGGACTGTTCTCTTCACATGTGTATTGATTATCGGTAGTTGAATAAGGTTACAGTCAAGAACAGGTACCCCTTACCTAGGATTGATGATTTGTTTGACCAGCTTCAGGGTTCCAAGTGTTTCTCCAAGATTGATCTCAGGTCCGGATATCACCAGCTCAGGGTTCGAGAGAATGACATCCCAAAAACCACTTTTAAGACTCGGTATGGTCACTACGAATTTTTCATTATGTCTTTTGTAATAACCAATGCTACTATAGCTTGCATGGATCTAATGAACAGGGTGTTCAAGGCATATTTAGACATGTTCATGATTGTGTTTATCGACAATATCCTCATATACTCTCGAAGCGAGGAGGAGCATGCCGCTCATTTGAGAGTGTTTCAAACCCTCAAGGATTGACAATTGTATGTAAAGTCAGCAAGTGTGAGTATTGGTTTAACTCTGTGGCATTTCTAGTCCATGTGGTATCAAGTGGGGGCATAACGGTAGATTCGCAGAAGATCGAGGCGGTAAAGAATTGGCCCAGACCGGTGAACCCATCATATATTAGGAGCTTTTGGGGCTTAGCGGGTTATTACCGGAGATTGTTTGAGGGATTTTCATCCATTGCAACCCCATTGACTAGGTTGACTCAGAAAAAGGTAAAGTTCCAATGGTCGGAGGCTTGTGAGAAAAGCTTCCAGGAGTTGAAGACTCGACTCACTTCAGCACCACTGTTGACCCTACTCGAGGATGCAGATGGCTTTATGGTGTATTATGATGCTTCACGAGTCAAACTAGGATGTGTGTTGATGCAGCATGGGAAGGTAATAGCATATGCCTCAAGACAATTGAAAGTTCATGAGAAGAATTACCCGACCCATGATCTTGAGTTGGCTGCGATGGTATTCGCCTTGAAGATATGGCGACATTACTTTTATGGAGTCCATGTTAATGTATTCACAGATCACAATAGCTTACAATATGTGTTCACGCAAAAGGATCTCAATCTTCGGCAAAGGAGGTGGTTGGAGTTATTAAAAGACTATAACATGAGTGTCCTTTACCACCCAGGAAAGGCTAATGTTGTTGCGGATGCACTTAGCCAGCTCTCTATGGAGAGTGTGTCCCACATGGATGAGGGAAAGAAGGAGTTGGTGAAAGATGTCCATCGACGTGCAAGGTTAGGAGTTAGATTGGTCGACTCAACCGATGGCGACGTTGTTGTGCATAATGGATCAAAATCGTCCATGGTGGTTGATGTCAAATCTAGGCAAGATGAGGATCCGATTTTGAGGAAATTGAAGGAAGCGGTGCGGAGTCAAAAGGTGGAGGTCTTCTCCCAAGGGGGAGATGGTGTGCTACGATACTAGGGTCATCTATGTGTCCTAGACGTTGATGATTTGAGGGGTTGGATATTGCGTGAGGCATATGGTACCAGATATTCTATCCATCCTGGATCCAAAAAGATATATCGGGACCTGCGAGAAATCTATTAGTGGGTTGGTATGAAGAAGGACATTGCAGAATTTGTAGCTAAGTGTCTGAACTATCAGCAAATGAAAGTTGAGCATTAGAGGACGAGAGGCGTACTTAAGGATATCGGTATTCCCACCTGGAAGTTGGAAGAGATTAATATGGGTTTCATTACTGGTCTACCTCGTACACGCCAACAAAATAACTCCATGTGGGTGGTGGTCGACAAGTTAACCAGGGCTGCACACTTTCTACCAGTCAAAACCACAGATTCAGTGGATGATTATGCCAAATTGTATATTTAGGAGTTGGTTCGACTTCATGGAGTGCCCTTTTCTATTATTTCAGATTGAGGTACTTAGTTTACCTCCCAATTTTGGCGTTCTTTTCAGAAGGGGCTTGGGACTCAAGTTAAGCTCAGTAAAGCCTTTCATCCGCAAACTGATGGACAGGCAGAATGAACAATCCAAACCCTCGAGGATATGTTTAGGGCATATGTGATGGACTTCAAAGGTACTTTGGATGATCATTTTCCCTTGATCGAGTTTGCTTATAATAACAGCTATCACTCTAGTATCCAGATGGCACCGTTCGAGGCTCTTTATGGACGGAGGTGGGGATCGCCCATCGGATGGTTTGAAGTTGGGGAAGCCGCTATGATAGGGCCTGATTCGGTTCATGTGCCCATGGTAAAGGTTCAGTAGATAAGGGACAGACTGAAGATCGCTCAAAGTTGTAAGAAATCATATGCTGATGTGAGGAGAAGAGATCTGGAGTTTGAGATGGACGATTGGGTATTTCTAAAGGTATCTCCGATGAAGGGAGTCATGCGGTTCAGAAAGAAAGGAAAACCCAGTCCCCACTATGTTGGTCCCTACTGGGTTATGAGAAGGTTTGGTAAAGTGGCATATGAGTTGGACTTGCCATCGGAGTTAACTTCAGTACACCCCATGTTTCATGTGTCACTTTTGAAAAAGTGCTTGGGTGATCCAACATTAGTAATTCCGGTGGACAGCGTTGGGGTAAAAGATAGCCTTAGTTATGAAGAAGTTCCCATTGAAATCTTGGATCATCAGGTTCGAAAGTTAAGAAATAAAAAAGTAGCTTCAATGAAGGTCTTATGGAGAAATCAGCATGTCGAGTGAGCTACGTGGGAAGCTAAAACGGATATGATGGACAAATACTAACATTTATTCTCTACCATCTCAGTTTCGACTTGAGGTATCAGTTCTACTCTATGACTCTATTTAGTTTTCATGTTAAGTTCATGTGTTCAAGTTTCTTTTATGTGTATGGCTGTGTATGTAAGGTATGAATTCAGTTCAGCTATGTGGTTCCTTTCGGAGGTATTCATTCCATGAAAATTTCGATTAAAATAATCAGTATTGGAGTTTGATAATTGTATATTTCTGTTTTTTGCTTGTTTCTAACATTCAAGGATGAATGTTCCCAAGGGAGAGATATTGTTTTACCCTGAGAATTCAAAGATCGGACCCAAGAATTGAAACGGGGAAAAACTGGAAATGGGTGCTTCAGTTGAGAGATGAGTCGTTGGACGACTAGTGAGGAGGCCCCACGAGTCGTCAGGTATCTCATGGGAAGGCTTGGAGGAAATAAAGGATAGAGGTCCCCATGGGCGTGGGAACAACTTGTCGTCAGCCACCACGAGTGGTCAAGTTAGCCTTGGGGTGAGGTTGAGAAATAAATAGAAGAATCGACCAGTGTACCTAACGGAAGGGACCCCATGAGTCGTGGTCTGTCCCCACGATTCGTGGGATAAGTCGTGAGCAAGCAGGGTGAAGTTTATTTGAGAATGAGACAGTGTACATAATGGGAGGTGACCACGAATTGTTAAGTCGCTTGTTACGAGATCTAGGAGATCTGTTATCTAGTGTACTTGATGAATACTTGACGAGTCGTTGCTTCTCTTGATGAATCATTAGGTCCCTCGTTGGGACCCCTTGGCAGTTATTTTCAGCGATTTTAGTAAGGGCTTTTCCGTAATTCCTAACTCCTAGGGGCCTATATTACGTCGTTTAAGGTTCGTTTTAGTGGGTTTTTAGCAGGGGAAAACCTATTCTAAGTCATTCTTCCCATGCATGCAAATTTGAAGGGGGTGACTCAAGGAAAAATCTCAAGGTTTCCATTGGAATCTCAGCTTGGGCAATTAGAAGGTGTTCGAATTCACCATTCCCAGGTATGTAAGGCTATGAGTGGGAGTCTCCTTCCACACCCATGACCAATTTCTATCCAATCATGATAAGTTGCCTATGATAAAGTATGGAATTTTCACCCAATTGCATGATTCTTCAATCTCTATACATGGGTATGATTAGATTATATTTATATTGATGAATTTTGAAGCTTGGGAAGATTTTTAAGTAATTTCAATGCAAATCATATTTTCTAAGTTATGAAATTAAATTCCCATGGGTGAGAAATTCATAAAAGAAGAGAATGATGATGAATGTATGATGATGAAAACTATGTTTCTAAAGCTACCCATGATTATGGTGTTGTTTTCAAAATGAATTGAGTAGATCCAAGTATGATAAAGCTTTTGGCAATGCGCACATGTTGATTTAAACTGATGATTTTCCCGAAATTAGCTTACCACATTGTTTGGAGTGAAGTCTCCTTAAATTTCAAAAATTCTAGTTGTGGTATGTTGAGTTAAATATTCCTACATATAGCTTAGCACATGATTTGGAGTAGATGCTCCCACCTATAATTGAGCTTGTGGTATATTTTTAAACAAAGCCTCTCATATGCATGAATTCATAATTACAGTGTATATCATTATTGAGCTTTGTCAAAGGACAATGTTGAGCTTCATATTCATATGATGTCTAGTCTATGCATGATTTCATTATGATCTTTGTCAATAGACAATGTTGAGCTTCATTTCATACGAGGTTGAGCTATGCCTAATGTCATCTTGAGCTTCGTCCATAGACGATGTTGAGTTCGTTATATACGATGTAGAGCATTGCACGTTTTTGTGGGAGAAGAGTCTAGCACTGAGCGGGTTAAGGGTTGATCACCCTATGTCCCAAAACTACGTGCCAATGTATGTTGATACTATTATATTATTGGGACCTCCCTTGTGAGCTATCCCCGGCCCGATTGGCCCTTCAACTTGATATCGATATCATGGTATCGTCCATCACCCTGACAAGGTAATGGACGGCTCTACCCACTTGAGTGTGATAGTTTGGACCACGTAAGCTTTATCGTGGTATCGATTAAGTGACGAGTCTCCCACTGTCTATATCTTTCAGATTTGCATATTCATTACTCATGTTGATTATTTTACGCATGTTTGTTCTAAAAGCAAGGTTTGACTCATTGTTCAACTTTTAAATATAAATGTTGCGTTTCAGCTTTGAGTCAATCGAGTCAGTGATGTTATTAACCTATGCATGGTCATGTTATAATAAGATTTCAATTTTTGAAAAAATGCATGTAGCCCTTCTACTTATGCTTGAAAGTTTATGATATTTTATGAATGTTTTAAATGATTTACTTTACTTAAGCGGTTTTACTTACCTTGCATACTTGATACATTCTACATACTGACCGCATACTTTCTATGTTGTATCATTTCATGATACAGGACCCGGCTCGCAGCTTCATCCCCAATCTTAGTCATCTTTCCAGAGTCCTTATCATCTCAGGATTGGTGAGTCCTCATCTTTAGAGGACTAGAATCTCAATTTTCATTTCGTATTTCAGTTTCAGTATCATTTTTGTTAGTTGGGGTCTTGTCCCATCAACTCGTCCAGATTAGAGGCTTTCAGACTTATGTATGTGTAGCTTCGGATATTGTCTTGATGTTCTGATGTATGAGACTTCCGCTAAATTTATATTTATGGTTTCTTCATGTTTATTAAATGAGTTAGTTGTATGCTTATGCCATGGGTCGATTTGGGGTCTCTCGGGTTCCCTTGTCCCGTGTCTACGATCTGGGCTTCTGTTCGGATCGTGACATTGTGAGTGCGTTACACAATCCTCAAATGAGGTTCATACTCCTCGCTCTGAGACTATATGAGAATATTATCAATGAAAACAATCAAGAACATATCCAAATACTGCTTTAACACACTGTTCATCAAGTCTATAAAAGATGCAGGAGCATTCGTTAGTCCAAAGACATAACTACAAACTCATAGTGACCATACCGAGTCCTGAAGGTTGTCTTCGGAATGTCACTCTCCTAACTCTAAGCTGGTGATAGCCGGATCTGAGGTTTATCTTTGAAAAGCACTTGGCACCCTGAAGCTGGTTAAAAAAGTCATCAATCATGGAGAGGGGGTACTTATACTAGATCATCACCTTGTTGAACTGTCGATAATCAATACACATCCTAAGGGAACCATCCTTCTTCAAAAATAAGAGAACTGGAGCACCCTACCGGGATTTACTAGGCCTGATGAAACCTTTATCTATGAGATCCTTTAACTGCTCTTTCAACTCCTTTAGCTTGGCTGTAGCAATTATGTAAGGAGGAATGGATATGGGTTACACACTAGGAGAAGGTTAATACCAAAGTCAATATCCCGCTCGGAAGGGACTCCTAGTAGATCACTGGGAAACACCTACGGATACTAGCATACTACAGGAACTGACTGAAGCTTCAGGGTCTCAGATGTAGCTTCCTTGACCCAAACTAGATGGTACACGCAAACCTTGGAGATATCTTCATGGTCTTGAGATAAAATATAAAGCGACCTACAAGCACATCTAAACTACTCTTCCACTCTAGGAGTGGTTCACTTGGAAACCAGAACTCTACCGTATGGGTTCTACAATTGAATGAGGCATAACAAGCATGTAACCAATCCATACAGAAGATAACATCAAAATCGATCATATCTAACTCCACTAGGTTTGCTGAGGTGACTTTCTAAAGAATCATGATAGGGCAATTTCTATATATCCGCCGAGTTAAAACTGACTCACTAACAGGAGTAGAGACTGAGGAAGTTTGCTATAATTTCGGGACTGACTCCGAAACTAACTGCAACATAAGGATTCATGAAAGATAATATAGCCCCTGGATCTACCAATGCATAAACATCCAGATGGAAAACTCGTAACATACCAATGACTACATCAGGTGAGCACTACTTATCCTGGCGAGATTAAAGTGCGTAGAACCTAGTCTGGTGCTGCCTGCCACCTGCACTAGAAGAGGCACCCTGCTCAAATGGGAAAACTGCTAGAGCTGCTGAGTGGTGGTTGGGGCACGACCTCTACTATCACCCTGCCTAGCAAAAGGATAATCCCTGCGTATGTGTCCAGGCTTCCCACACCCAAAGAAAATATCTAAGCCAACCAAGCACTCTCCTAGGTGGTTCTTATTGCATTTCCTGCAAACTGGGAAAGTGCGACTGTCATGATTCTCTGGCCCCTAGAACCTGACACCTTGCTCCTATGAACACCTTGAGGTATGGATGGAACACTAGCTGATGATAGAGCTGGGGCTGAACCTCTGGTGGAACTGAGAGTGATGTCTAATGTATTGTGAGTTTACAACACTTTCAACTCTTAAAACCGTGAAAATAACATGTACTTAGGTATGTTTATACGGATATAAGGTGTTTTTACTTTGTTTTTAGGGAAAATAGGTGTTGGAGCAAAAATGTGAAAAAGAGGCAGAAAAATGCAGAAATTAAGTCAAGTACTGATCTCCGTACGAGCCGTTCCTAGATTGTATGAGCCGTACTGAGATTCATACACAAACTCAGAAGGATGGAACAATGCAACGTCAAAGTATGATTCACAGTACGAGTAGTACGAAGATGATACGAGCCGTAACTGGAGTTGTGGAAAACTTCTAAAAAAATTCGCACAAT
>JACEIK010006235.1:15243-78812 GCA_018107945.1 Datura stramonium | reverse complement strand
GTATTAAATTATGTGTTTGTCTATGAATACCAATCACAATCTTACAATCATGAGAGGTTAAAACCTCCACAACTAGAATTGTGGAAACCATGATGGACTAACGAACTAGGGTTACACAAAGTGATTCAAAACCAATGCTAAATGTTTGTATTGTATTCTCTTCGTCTTAAACATTTCTTAATTGTGTGCAATGTTAGGACTTGCCTAAATTCTTTACTTGCTTGAACCTAGAGAAGTAGAGATTAGGAAAAGAGAATTACAATAAAGCCTTGATTTTTATGATCATTGTATGACTTGAGCTGTTGTGCAGGAAGTTAATTTGAAACATATTGATAATGGTTAGTTTGAAATCTCTCATGATACCTGACCCGATGATTGAGTATAGTCATCCAATAGGGACGAACCAACTGTTTGGATAAACCCTAGCTATCAGTTCTATAAGTAAGAATTGGGATTGATCACGCGTGTATACCTGAAGTTATGAACCCATGGAGAACACTTGCCCTAGTTATTTGCAAATCTTGATAAAAACCACAATTGCAATCTTGTTTTGCTATTGTTTTTCTTTAAACCCCCCAAGTTGGAGATAACTCACCAACAAGTTTAAATATCGACATTAGTCTAGTTCTTACCTTGTTTCCTGTGGATTCGACCCCAACCTCTTTGTTGGGTTCTTTATTGAAAATTTATGCTTCATACTTTGTTAGAAAGTGTGAGTTTGAGTGTTGAAGCTCGAGATGAGGTTGTCAACGTTGGCCGCCATGGAAGGGGCAACAGAGGCCAAAGATATTCCCCTCAATTCTTTGATGAGGATGAGCCAGACATTGGTGAAGTCAGGTCAACCGGAGCTATTGTACCACCACCTTTGCTTGCTGGGGCAAAGTTTGACATCACTTGCACCATGATTCAACTATTGAACATGAAGGGGGTGTTTAGTGGTCACGAAGATGGTGATGCCAACCTGAACTTAATGAACTTCATTGGAATATGCAAGGCGTACAGGTTGTCCATAGTCTGCCAGGACGTAATAAGGATGAGACTCTTCCCATTCTCTGTGTCTAGGGAAGCCATTTATGGTTATTGGAGTTTCCCAATGACTCCATTACTAACTGGAGGGAGCTCAAACAAGCTTTTATAGAGATATTCTTTCCACCCTCCAGGATGCTGCAACTTAAGGATGAAATATATAATTTTCGACAACTAAAGAAAAAGGCACTTCATGAAACCTAGTTGAGATTCAAGAATAAGTTGACCAAGTTCCCAAAACACAATATGCCTAATGATAGTATGTTGGAGATTTTTTACAAGTCATTGAACAATAGTACTAAAGTTATAGCAGACACAGTGGCGGGAGGAACCCTGATGAGTCATACCTGGGAGAAAGCTACTACTATTCTAGATAGAGTAACAAAAACGAACAAGTCATGGCACTCCCAGGAAGCGGAAGCAGCTGCTGGTACATATGATGTTGGTTTGACTGCAGACAAACAAAGGAAGGAGGAGGAACGTGACTAGAAATTGGCCCATATGCGCACATCATTGGACCTACTCACAAAGCATATCATGGGCTCTGGATCCAAAAAAGTTAATGTAGTGGGAACTTAAGGACAGGAACTAGGGCTAGACCACTCAAATTCTGAGGAGGAGGCAAACTTCTTGGACAACCAGGTGGCGGGTTTTTGAGCAAACGGCCAACTTTCTAGATAGGATACTTGGCACCAAGTTACTAGATACCAAGGTCGGAACTAATATAGAGACAATTACAACTGGATTGGCTATAAAGATAGAAGTCGAGGTCGTGAGCAAGAGGGGGAGAATAGTGAAGGAATAACGGTTATCATAACGACTTAGCAAGATTATATTGCCCCCAATACACGTGAAGTGGAGGCTGGGCAATTAAAGCTGGAGAGAGTGATGGTTGAGATGCTCAAGAAGGTGAGATTCACAAATGAGCAGCTGAAAGACATCTGTGGAGATATATCTAGAATGGATTAGAGAGTTGAGTCACATGCCATAGCTATCAAGCAGATTGAACAACAGTTGGGTAAACTATCAGCATCCATGAACCCTAGGCAAAAGGGTGCACTACCTAGCAACACAGTCCAAAATTTTAAGAATGATGGTCACTGCATGGCTATGATGACTAGGAGTGGAAAGACCACGATTGATTCCCCTCTGCTAGTTATAATTGATCTTCAATGGAAGAAAGAGAGCGTAACTGATGATGAGGAAGAGGTTGTTGAGCATGAGCATGAGGAAGATGTTGTGTTGACTCAGGCTCCAATTGTTGCGAAGGAGCCTGAAGCTGAACAAGGACAGAAACAAGGGGCCACATAGAGCTATAAGGATATTGCACGACCACCGCCACTGTTCCCTCAATGAATAAAGAAGAAGGAGGAAAATGGTAAGTTTCAAAAATTCCTGTCAATGCTAAAATAATTATCTGTAAACATACCATTGGTCGAGGAATTAGAGTAGATGCCGGGATATGCCAAGTTTATGAAGGACCTTGTTACTCAGAAAAGGTCTATGAGCTATGAGCCCATGGATAACATGCATCATTGTAGCGCCATAGCCTCACGGGTCCTTGCGCAGAAAAATGAGGATCCATGTGCCTTCACCATTCCATGTACTATTGGTGATGTTGAGTTTGCGAAGGCACTCTGCGACTTGGGAGAAAGAATCAATCTGATACCATTAGTTGTGTTTAAGCAGCTGGGCTTTGGAGCCCCCACACCGACTACTATGCAGCTACTGATGGCCAATTGAACTGTGAAAAAGCCTGTGGGGATCCTGTTTGATGTGCTTGTTAAGGTGGACCGATTCATATTCCCAGCAGACTTCATGAACCTTTATTGCGAGGTTGACTTTGAGGTCCCCATCATTTTGGGGCGACCATTCCTTGCCACTGGGAGGGATTTAGTAGATGTGGAGGCTAGAAAGTTGAAATTCAGACTTAATAAAGATGAGTTCACCTCCAATGTCTGCCGGTCAATGAAGAAACCAAAGGACTATAGAGTGGTCTGCCGGTCAGCAATCGAGGATGAGTCTTAGTTTCTTTACGAAGTGTGAGTAGTCAAGATACTTGTGTCGTGTCACGATGTTAAATTAGGTACTTCTTGAGAGACAATCCATGAGGTGGTTTGGTGAATTCTGAGTAACTGAACCACCTGCATCGTGTCACGATGTTAAATCAAGCGCTTCTTGGGAGGCAACCCAAGTTTATTGACTTATGTGTGCTCAGTGTGCAGGTGAAATAAAAACAGGTGGTAGAAAAATTGAAGAACAAACTAGTGCTACGAGCCTCAGTACGACTCATAAGAGGATTGTACCGGCTATAGTACGAGTCGTGATGAGAAGAAGAGATGTAGCTTAGTGCATAAGTTCAAAGAAACCGCTTGGTCCTATGACTCATAACTCCATTGTATGGGTCGTAGTACTCACTGTGCCTATGAAATATGCAAAGTATGGACTTCCAATTAAGAGTGACCTACGAGTCATGGTACATCCATAGGTAAGTTTCTTAAAAACTTTGCTACAAATCCTAGCGATGAGTCATAGGAGATTCCTACAACTCGTGTTATGAGTGGTGATGGGCCAAATCATTTAAAATGACCTGACTCGACCTGGATTTTTTAAAATCTGCCCTAAAAATATTTAAACTGCAAAATTGATGGACCCTTCTCCAAAGCACTCAAAGTATGAACTCACAAACACACCCAGGACTCCCTCACAACCGTAACTCAAGAACACAGTTGATTGAGCAAAATCTGTGCTCGATTAACACTGCTTAAATAAAGTTCCAACCCTAATCACTGATTCACAAACGAAGTTGAGCAAGATTTTATAAAATTCAAGTAAGTGGTTATGCTATGAGTTGGATAAAAAGACCTACGTTCTTATGTAAACTTGTTTAACAACTGTGAGTCCTCAAAATGCATGAAAATAGATGAGGACAATGATCAGTGATGTGAAAATTAAATGTATGACTGGGTAGGATTCGAACATGTTAAAAATTGAATGTGAACTGCTACAAATTTAGTTACAGATTGTGAATAAAAAGGGGAGGAATGGTTAGTTGTAAAAATGTGAAATATGGATGCCTAGACTTTGGGAATTATGAGTACCCAACACAAAATTGCATTCACCTGCAAACTGACATGAAACAAAGGCAAGGACAGGCTTCACAATCCTTCCTACGACTCATGGTTTCACACTATGACTCATAGGATGACTCGTTGGGACTGTCCCAAGCCAAATGTGTAAAAATAAAGAGGTACAACACCTAGTACGACCTATATTATCCGGCTACGATCCAAACCTGGTAGTCATACCAGGAACTAAAAAAAGGCCAAGTTCAAAAGTGACAGTACAATCCTTCCTACGAATCATGGAATCGACTTACGGGTCATACCATGAGTCGTGGAAAAATATTGAGCATGGGTTTTCAAGGGATATCCTCATATGACTCATGGTACGGATTGTACCTTCATGGTACGAGTCATACCTCAGAGTCATGACTTTAACTTGAGACATTACAAGTCTCAGTATGGATCGTACCTTCTAGGTTGGATTCGTACTTTAGACCCGTGAAAAATTAAACAGGGAATTTTCTTACTGAGATTTGGAATTCTAATCCTTTTTCTGCACAGGTACAATGACTCAGAAGAGGAAGGCAACCAAAGAAACTCCTCGGAGGACATTGATAGATGAGACCTCCGAATTTGAACATGCTAGCAACACAGCTAGTGGTTCATTGAAGAAACACAGGGTGAATACATCTGACATCGATGGGACTCGAACAACTAGGGAAAAAGCTAAAGCCCAGGCTGAGGTGGTAACTTCCACATCTACTGGTGGTCCCCAGTTTGAGGAGGGAGCTAAGGAAAGAGTACAAGAGTTCGATAGTGGCTATAATGATGATGAGGGTTCCAAGGAGGCCCGATCCGGTGATAGAGACATTGAGTACAGATCCGAGGATGAGGCAGCCAGTGGTGAACAAGAGCAGACTCTGCCTAGGGAGAACCGTACCATTCGGTGGAGAGTACCAAGTGCATTTGAGATCTATGAACAGGGTCTCGCTCTCACCACCAAGAACGAACCTAGGTGGAGTATTCAAGAAGAGCCACAGATCATCACAAATGTCGTAAACTAGGTGGAGGGGATGATGCGGTTATTAAGCTACTATGGGTTTGAGTAGATGGATAGAACCCCGGATTGATACACTTCAAAGATCGTACGGGAATTCTATGCCAATTATTTGTCCACCATGGAGAAGAAAGAAAACGAAGGGAAAAAATTGAAATATCAGCCCAAATTAGAGAGCGTCATGGTACGAGGATGCATTGTTGACATATCTGAATGCACTATTGATCAGGTATTATATGGGCCTCAATTCATACCACCATACACTACATTGGAGTATGACTACCGGGTGGATGCCATGAAAATGATCTAGCAATTAGGAATTGATGAGAGGAAGAGCCAGATTAAGTTGTTGTCTGGGGTCATAGCTGAGGATAAGGAGGAGGCAGAATGGGTCACTAGCAGAAATCAAGTCACCAAAAACTCATTAAACTTCATAGCAAAAGCCTGTTGGATGGTTGTTTGCCACAAGTTGGCTCTGACCATGAATGACAATACCCTCAGTACAGACAGAGAAGCATTGGTGGCATTTATCTTGTTCAGAACATCATCAACATCCTGAGGGTCATTGCGGAGGAGATCTAGGATCGGGTATAGGTTGAGCACTACTATCCCATTCCTGAATTTCGTGTTCAGATTATGTACATAGGTAGGTCTCAAGGTGAATCCTAGTGAGAAGAGGTTGATTGGAGGACAACTAACAACAGATATTTGGCTAATCCAGGATGAAATGAACCCGGTAAGCCGATCATGACTTCCCACTGTAGTCCCTGTACCACGAGTAGTTGGGGGCGAGCAAGTGAATGCCCCCACCTAATAGGAGTAGGACGAGACACCAGCTATAATCATCGGTCGTTCAAAGGCAGCTCCTAGCACTTCATTCGCACCACTTATGGGCCTTCTGAGCTAGACTCCAGCTGAATACATGCTAGTGCCTCGGGAATTTCTCCAAAAAGATGGCAAAAATACTAATCGTAGTTGAGAGAAAGGTGCAGTCTATGATAGAGAATGTAAAGCCTTGGGTGGGCTGACATTGAGGCAGTTGCACAGGTCCTACATGCCCGACTAGACAGCTTTGGGATCCTCTTCAATGAGTGCATGGACGAGCAGACTGAAACTGGTAGCCTCTATGAGGATTTTGGGGCTCTTCGGAGCCAAGTGACCAAGTTGTCATCTCGATTCCTAACCTTGACATAGGAATAGTTGAGGAGCTTGATTTAGCAGTGTATTGGGAGCCTATCGGAGCTAAGGGAGGAAAAGGGAAAAAAAGGGTCTTTGACGATGTTAGAGACAAGACCCTAAAGAAGAAGAGAAAGAAGGGAAAAAAGAGTGCAAGTGAACAAGATTGGAGAGCTAGCAGACTCACGATGAGCATAGGTCAGAGCTACTTGAGAGAGCGAGAGGAGCGGGTAGCTCCACTACTGCCCATGCCAAGCTTGAAAGTGGAAAGGACCCTTCGGGTGAGCCACATTCACCCCAGTGATTCTAGAGGTGGTAGAAGTAACCGCTACTGTTGAGGGGGTGACCATTGCCCCCGTTGATACATCTTTGAGTGCGCTGGCCACCGCCAACACCACGACTGCAGTAGAGATACCACCTTCGCAGGATGACAGGAGTGCTTAGTGCACTATAGGTATATTCCCTTCTTTCTGTTTTATATTCTTTGCTTCGGGGACGAAGCATGATTTTCCAAAGGGGAGGAGGTGTACTTGTATTTTTTGGGATTTTTGAATTTGTCCGAGGGTTTTTTTTGCCATTTTTCTTTTCCCTCGGGCATGCTATATAGTAAAATTTCTATGTTTAGGATGTTTTTGTTTAATTAGAAAGTAGCTTAGGATTACTTATCCAATAGAATGCACTAGTTTTGAAGCTTTGAAAAAATTGACCCTGTTTAAAAGTTTTGATGGTTAGTTGTGTACTTGTTGATTGCGAAACATGATTTATGTGGATCTTTTTGTGTCATTTAGTGTATTAGCATGAATATTTATAGTTAGCCATGTATGAATCAGACAGGTAGAATGAATGCAAAACATGTCGTATGCGTGAGTGAGGTCTATACCTAGTTCAATGAGTGGATGATCTAGAAGTTTCCTGGTTGGTCTTTACATAAATTTTAGGATGGTTGGTTAGGAAAGGATCATAGGCCATTTTTGTTAAGCCCATTTTAGCTTAAATTACTCTATCAAAATGATGTGAATTCCTTGATCCCAATTTTGAGCCTTAAATGAACCCTTTTTTTTTTATTAATCGATTAACCTTAACGATTTTTTATAATGAACCTGTGTTGTCCCTGGTCCCTCCTTGGACATTGTGAACCACAACCCAGACAAAATGCCTAAGTTGAGGGTGGCTAGAGTAGGGGTGCATAGATCATAGGGAGGTGAAAAAGGTTAAAAATGAGGTGTGGTGTGACAAAAGAAGAAAAAAGAGCTGAAATTTTTTTGAAAAGAAAATACAAAAAGAGAAAAATGAATGAGAAGTTGAAAACACACCACACCTATAAAATTGCATAAAAATGGAGAAAGGATAGGAAAAAACTGAAAAAGTGAAAAGGGTAAAATAAGTAAAAAGTGGAGCCACATGTATGTAGTTCCAAGGAGGGTTTAGTCTCTAAAAAATTCATATCTACCATAGCCATCCCGAAAGCCTACATTACAAACTAAAAATAAAGTCCTATAGTGATCCTTGTCGGACTGTTCGAAGAGCCAAATTAGAGAAAATAAGAGCAAGCCTATGGTATCCGATGTGCAGTATTTGGAACTTCCTTGTGAGAGCGAGAGTCTTACTTATTCAATCCCATGTTTCATATTTCCATATATCTGTGAGTTGGGGACTTCATTTGTTGTGGGGGTACATGGTTTGTGTTTTATTCTGTCAGTTGTCCGTGTGAAAAGCATTGGTAATGACTTGATTCTCTGCTAATAACTAAATGACATATCTTGATCCCTGTATATCATGATTTGTGGTTACTTGATGTGCATATGTTAATGTGGCTTACCGGGAAAAGGGTCAAAAGCTGTTCGAGTTTATAGTAAAAAAATTTATTGATGTTGGTTGTAGTATCCTAGGTTTATTTTCTAGTTAAGTGTCGCTTTTATTTTTTGTTTTCTTTGCCTAAGGACATGCAAAAGTATTAAGTTGAGGTATTGATTTGTTGTGCGTTTACAACATGTTCGATGCTTCAAACTGAGAAAATAGCATGGACTTAGGCATGTTTATACGGATATGAGGTGTTTTTACTTTGTTTTAAGGGAAAATAGGCGTTGGAGCAAAAATGTGTAAAAGATGCAGAAAAGTGTAGAAAATCAGCCAAGTACTGATCTCACTACAAGCCGTACCTATATTGTACGATTTGTACTAAGACTCATCGAAAAGCTCAGAATGATGGAATAATGAAAAGGAAAAGTACGACTCTCAGTATGAGCCATAACTGGAGTCGTGGAAAACTTCAGAGAAAATTTGCACAATTGGAGTCTCCAAGTATGGGTAGCACCTATAGATCATAGAATCTACCTACAACCCATACCAAGAGTCGTGGGAAGCTTTAGTGATTCTTAAAGACTGGGCAGAAGTCAAGATGCAACAAGCAATTACGAGTCGTAGGAGCAAGGTACGAGGCGTACCACAACACTCATAGAAAACTTTAGAAAATGTCAGAGTTCTCAAAGCCAGACCACGAAGGGATTGTACGATTTGTAGGATCAAAGTCATACGAAATGCCAACTATTAGCCAAATATGCAGCAGTCAAGGAACGTACGAGAGCAACGTTTGACCCGTACAATCCTGTTACGAGTCGTATGACCAGTCGTAGGATGAGTCGGCGGAAGATATGCAAATTTCCCTATTAGCTTAGGAAAATGATTTTATTGTCTGTATCAATACCTTTTATGTTTCTTTTAGTAGAGGACGTCAGAATACATTGAAAGAAGGTTCATAGTTAATTGTGAATTATTATCAAATTTGTAAACAATATTGGAGAGTAATTCTTGAGATCAAAATTTTGTTTTCTCAATAGTTATTGATTTTTTTCATCAATATTCAAAGCCGGTTTTCTTTCAATTATTGTTGTAAGTATTTTATTATGTGTTTGTCTATGAATACTAATCACAATCATACAATCATGAGAGTCTAAAACCTCCATAACTAGGTTTGTGGGAACCATGATGGATTAGCGAACTAGGGTTACACAAAGTGATTCGAAACCAATGCTTAACACTTGTATTGTATTCTCTTGATCTTAAATATTTATTAATGGTATGCAACATTTGGACTTGCCTTAATTCTTAACTTGCTTGAACATAAAGAAGTAGAGATTAGGAATAGAGAATTACAACAAAGCGATGATTTTTATGATCATTGTATTACTTGAGCTGCGGTCGCAGGAAAGTCAATTTGGAACATATTAATAACAGTTTGTTTGAAATTGCTCATGAGACATGACCTGGTGGTTGAGTATAGTCATCCCATAGGGACGAACCAGTAGTTTGGATGAACCCTAGTTATCAGTTCTACATGGAAGCATTGGGATCAATCACGTTTGTATACTCGAAGTAGTTATGAACCCATAGGGAACATTTAGCCTTGTTATTTGAAAATCTTGATAACAACTAACTCACCAACAAGTTTAAGTACCGGCATTAGTCTAGTTCTTACCTTATTCCCTGTGGGTTCGACCCCAACATCTTTTTTGGATTCTTTATTAACAATGTCCGCTTTATACTTTTTCAGGAAGTGTGAATTTGAGCGTTCTCAATGTCCATCACAGAATCTCTGCTGGAAATGCCTATAGCTCCCTATCCTGTCCCTCTTGGCCTCTCTCTCTTTCTCCTTCATCTGCTCTGCCTCTATTTGATGGACATATATTATTAGTCGGGAGATATCTACATCATTAACCAAAATGGTAGTCGTGCACTCCTTGATCAATGGATCTGCCACCCCATTAATGAATTTGCTCATATGAGCCCTCGGATAAGTAACCATCTACGGAGCATATTTAGATAGCTGGGTAAACTTTAGGACCTACTTCTGAATAGTCATGTCATTTTTCTTTAAGTTGAAGAACTCGGCTACCTTCGCTTCCCTCAACTCTCAGTGGAAGAATGTGTCCATGAAAGCCATTCTAAATTCGTCCCAGCCAACAGGGACTACACCAACTCCCCTGCTCTTCTTCCACTGCCGAAGAAAAATATGAGCAATCTTCTTGAGCTGATAGGAGGCCAAGTCTGCACTATCCTCTCCTGAAACACCCAACACATGGGTAATTTTCTAGACCTCCTTAATAAACTCCTATGGGTCCTCATCAACTTTTGACCCATGAAACTCAGGTGGTTCATCTTGATAAAGTCTCATACCCTAGCTGATGTCGCATTCCCATTCTAGTTCACATGAGCCACAACCTGCTGATTTTACCTAGGCAGTCATAGCCTATGCTAGCATCTAAAACGTCACCCTAAACTCGACGTGAGTAACCTGCTCCGGTAAAGGGTCAGCTGGAGCTGGTGAAGCTGGCTTATTCCCGTCTCTATTGACATTGCCATGGCCATTTCTGTTGTCATTCTTTCTTCTATTCACTCGCGGGGAGGGATATTTCTGCAAACACATATAGCACGAATGAGGAATAGACATATGTACTTTGTCGCACTAAATAGATCATGAAAGAAGGGAAATTTCCTAAAACATTTCATAGCCTCATCCCCGTAAGTGTGGTACTCATCACAATCATGGAAAAGACTCTACTTAATGCTACTTTCAAACATCCTAAGACACACCTAAACCTTGGCTCTGATATCAAGTTTGTCACAACCCGAGTTGGGACCCCGAATTGAGAACGGGACCTAGAACCATGAATAGCTCCAAATTAACCTATGGCACATACATAGCATGAATAAGAGCATTACTAAGTGGAGATAAAGCATGAACATGACATAAGTGGAAGGCTGCATAGCATAACAACATAAATGTAAAAAGGAACCAACATCATTGAGACATCTTTACAAGTTGTCTAAAAATCCTCTAAACATCTGATGTTTTGATAGGACAACACTCCTAACTAGCTCGCCAGAACTGAAATTAAAAGACATGCTAAGAAGAGAAATAACCAAAACTGATGTCCTCGGATCATGAGGACTCACCAAAAACTGTAATAAAGCTGGATTGAGCAGGAGAAAACTAACGACAGGACTAAGATGGATCACCCGAACCTATTTTATGAGACAATATAGCATAGAGTATGTGGTCAGTACTTTGAATATACTAGTATGTATAGAAAGTAAAATATGCTAACAAAGTAATAGTTTGAAATCATGAATACAAATCAAGATAGAACATGAGAGTAAGGAAAACATGCAATAATCCATATTATTGAAATAAGCATAATCATAAGCTTAACATAATGAACCGAGGTTTAGAAATAGAAATCATATAGCGTACTATTCTTAAAATCATAAGGAAAAACACATAAACTAATCAATGGGTCAAATTTACTATAAAATAGAATATTATAAGTCATGAAATTGAGTAATTAAAAATATGAGGAACAATGGGAGGATTCATCTTAAACAACACCATCATGATATAGCTTACATGATGCCCTAACTATCTCACTTAAGTGGGCAAAGCCGTCTCAAGATTTCCAAGGCTAGGAACGATTAAGGCGTAATATCACTTCTAAATCCCTGTAGGGTTTTAACATGAATATATACCTACGATGGTATGCAGTATCTGAGACATAGGTTGGCCTAAACCCATAGCCTACTCGATGCTAGACACTACTCCCAAAAACATGCACATGGCTTATAATCGTCATTGTAAAAATATACCTGAACTTGCATGGGCTAGCCGAAACATATGATCATAAACATATTTGACATGCATGAAATATTCATGAAAGGATGCCACAGAGTTGGCCATTATATTTGAACTTGAATTTCATGAAAATAATACATGCTTGAATAAAGCTTCATAACTTCAGCATTATGGAATCATAAGTTTAGGATTTCATAAATATTCATACATACTAGATAGTTCATCATACTTGAAATCATGGCTCATAAGCTTGAAATTTATAAATCAAATTTATAAATCATGCATAATAGGGCATAATCTTCGTAAACATAAAATCATGAATTAGTAAGTAAATCGGGAGTTAAATCTCGCCTCTATTAGCCATAGAATATCAATTGAAAGATGAGAGAATTAAACCCATAGAGATAGCATGAAAGATTTCCCATTGAATTGGGCATAACCCTAGAATTTAACATAACATGATTAGAGACGTAAAGTCATAGATTTGCATTAAATTTGTACGAGGGTGAAAGAATTCCCCAATCCACGAATCTCTACGTAATCTCAAGGCTAGACGAGATTCTTTTTACGGTTTGATGCCCAAGAGATTGGAGAAGAAGAAATTGAGAAATTTTTCTTCCTTCGTAGCTTGAACATTCCCAACCTTGGTGTATGAGAAAAGTGTGGAATAATCTATGTAAAACCCTTAATTGCCCTTAAGGATCCCCAAAACATCACATAGGTATTGAGTTTAGGAAATTACCAAAATAACCCTGAAAAATTGACTAGATTGAACCATTGAACGCCTCGGTGGCCGTGACGGCCGTCACGCACGATGGTCCCTCACCCTTAACCCGGGCGGGTCCAAATTAGCCTCAACCGACCTTAGGAGTGATAGGCCATCACTTCCGACCTTCCGGTCCTCCACCACTTGGGAGTAGTAATACTTGAGCATGACGCCATGTGTGATGGTCCATCACAAACTCCGATGATTTCTCATTCACACTGACGTGAGCCACGATGCCACCTCGACGGGTCATCACTAGGTAGATGGGTTGTTTCCGCTCCTCAAGAACCCCTCGCACTGTTTACCTAGACTTTGTGAACCTTCTTTTATTTTCCATAATATCCTTAAGATATCTGGCATAATTTGGAACCTCTTGCAATAACTCTTACCAATGTTGGATTCATATTCACCTTCAAGACATCAAAAACTTCTTACAAGTTGCGCCCTTCGTTTTCTTTTGAATCTCTATGGAAATGAGGAGGCAGCCTAAGTTCTACTACTTTGACGTGACTTACTTGACTCACCGACCTCCCCGCTGACTTAGCAACTTATTCGCCCGCTCTTATTATCTCTAGGTATCACTTCACCTAGCTTTTTTTTCCACCGTACAAAGAGATAGCACCGACATTCTCTCGGGGTTCTTCTCAATGTTTCTTGGACGTGTCTTCTTGAGGTCTAATTGTCTACCGAATAGCCAATTAGACTACTTGCCTCTAACTCATGTATTGATTTCTCGCATCTCATTAACAACTTGAGTCTATTGATCCATCCATTGCTTCATGGTTTCTTTTAAAAAATTGCTAGGCCGTCGGCCTTGAGGTCTCTCGAGTTATTCAGAGTTTCTGAATATTCTGATTTCCTCCACATTAGGGATTTGCCGATTCTCGTACCCCTTATTATAACTTCTTCCTCCAAAACTCCGACTACGAGCTTGTCAGCCCCACAAAATAGATAGACAGTGGGTTTAGTGGACAACTCAATAATAAGGGAGCTTTCTCGACACGCCTCACATGATGGAAGGGGAGTATGAACTTGTTGAACCCGATGAACCCCGACTTATTGGCTCGTGTGGTCACTAACTTGCCGATCACATTCACCAACTTACTAATAGCTGCCCGAATTGCCACTACATCATCAACCTCAAGTTTCCTTGAAACTTTGGTTATTGTAAACCCTCTACCCGAAAGTTATGATAATCTTCACCGCTGTAAATGACATGAGATTCAACAAAGCCTTTATCTCATCATAGATTTTGGATAAAGTTTTCCCCCTGCGGCAATAACATCAAATAGAATCTTGGGACTTCCGGCTTTAGCCCTCTATAAATTTGGGGCCAATAATCTCATTTGGTCAGCATATGATATAGGCAATCTCGCAAGTATCCCTTGTATGTCTCCCAAGCTTGACTAAAGTCTCACAATCCTTCTGAACAAATCCTAAGGCCTTTCCTCTCAACTCTTTTGTTCTCTTCAAAGAGAAAAACCTATTTATGAACTTGCTGGAAAGTTCTTCCCAAGTAGTGATGGACCCCGCTCGCTTATTTTGAAGCCATTACTTCAAGCCCAATCAAAGAAAACGGAACAAAGTGAGTTGAATATACCGAATAAATATTTTGATAATGGAAATTCTCACTATGTTCCATGAATGTCATGAAATGCCTGTGGGTATCCACATGCAAATTTCCATTTCCTAATATTGACAAGTTTTTTTGAACCAACCGCACAATTCTCTTTCAACTCAAAATTTCCAAGGATGGCCGAATTTGATGGTCACTTTGAAGCGCTTCTCCTAGCTTGGCCTAGCAAAGTTTAGCACTAGAATCCTTTCCCTCAAGTTGTTGCCCGTGCTTGCTCATTGTTCTCTGCCACTACTAATCGATGAAAAGTTCTTTCGATTTCCATATCAAAATGAGCCAAGGGTTGTCCCCGACTTCCGCAGCTAGCATACACCGAACAAACTCCACCTAAATTTTCAACAACCAAAAACCAACGTAAAATACGAAATAGTGGAATGAAAATCTCAACCACCAAACAATTAATCAATTTCAAGTCTCCAAAGAACGATGCCAAAAACATGATGTTCTCAAGTGCATGCAAACATACGTGGTCATCAAGTAATATAGGATGGTGAAGTTCGCATATCGTAAACTACGTGAGACTATTTAGATTAAATGCTATGGTTGAACCTTATTTCACTATTCACGAAAACACGAGTAAAATTGGGAAATGATTTGAGATTACTATCTACTAAACTTGGAATGTTAATTAAAAATAAATTAAATTTTTGCAAGATAGTTGTAATTAAAATGATGATTTAAATCCAGGTTCTTGGCACTTTTGCTTTTTAGGTTGAGTTTTAGGTTTCAAATACGCTAGACGAAATCCATCTAAACACCGTTAGTTGCAACTTACGAATTCACTTCTCAACTATTCTCCCGAATATCCAAAAAGTATCTCATGAATGCTAATACCTATATCCCTTTGGGTTGTAGGAGAAAATATGAGACGACGGTTCAAGATACTTGACACAACCGAGTAAGGCTGCGGTGGCATATCCCTATCCTCAACAATGAAATTAACTCTGAACTTTTCAACAAGATATTGAAACCTACTTATGCTTCTTTTGACCTCACAGTCTCTCTCTCTCGAGTTCAACCAACAAGCCAACAGATAATATTCGAAAGGTGATCAAGCTAATGAATAAGCATGAAATCAAGTAAGCATAAACAATCTTGAAAAGTTAAGAATCAAAACATCTAGCATAAAATGAATATTCAAACTATAATCATCAAGCCATGGAAAAAACCCTAGAAAAGAGCTGAGCTTACCTATGTTCAAGTGCATATCCAAAGAAATCATCATTCAAATTAACAAAGATAAAAAGTAAACAAGAAACCTAAGAAGAAAATGGACCTCTTGTCTCTACCCTAAAGTCTGTGGTACAAATATGATTGATTCCCCTAACAAATGCCGTAGACAAGTATTTATAAGCATGGTAACAAATAACTTTTCCATTAAGTGCAATTAAGCTTATGGATCCTAGAAAATCCATCCTGACAAATTCTCATGCAAGTTCACTTTTACTATTTCGCCTGCACTTGGCTTAAATTTCTTCGATTCTCGCTTTTGGCGCGCCACTTATCCCATCTCGCCAAGGTCTCTAAAAATTTTGCATTCTTGTACATGGCGCACCACTTCGTTAATGCACCGTAGAGTGTTAAAAAAAGTTCCCAAGCTCAAAACCCTTTTGGCGCACGACATCTCTCATTTTGTCAAGGTGTTGATCAAAAAGTTCTTCAAGTTTGAGGTTTTGTGTGCCACTTCAGCCATAGCACCAACACAGGAGCACAATTTTCTAAAGTATAGGCTCTGGTGCACCACTCCAACTATCTCACCAAGCCAAATTTTCCTCAAATTCTCATTTCTTCGTACTTTGTACCATTTTTTGAGTATTTTTCCATGTTTTACCTACTAAAATTATCTAAATATATTTTTTAGCTCATTTCATATACACATTCATGAAACCATGTATTATATAAGAGAATCATCTCAAAATATGATAAAGATGGGTAAAAGTATGACAAATGGGCATAAGAATAATCCCAACATCAAAGACATAGCCGTAAAGGGACGATCCAATATGTTAGACTACAAAGATGTGTCATGGGGAACCCTACTTATTGCGTAGCTTTGACTACAAAAGTAGCAAATACCACTGTGTGCATCCATTTTCACTTGTCATCTCCTACCAAAGATCACCAATGGATCCTCTATTGGGATTTGAATCTAAGACCTCATGGTTCTTACCTTACTTCATTGACAACTAGGCACCACCCTTAATGCAATTTTATTATATCATGAACAAAAAATACAATTCCACATACGCTTTTAAATTATAATTATTTAATTAAAAGTGAAAGTATTTTTTTGTCAATTTCAATGCTGAAGGGATTTCTAATTTTGGCTACTTGTGTCTATAAAGAAAATGATTTTTGAGTCTAACTTAGCCCCAAAAGCTAGCTTGTGAAGGAGGATTGGCCCAAGTCCAACATAAAGAGACCATACATCTCATTAATCACCGAAGTGAGATTTTTTTTTATTCTTCAACACCCCACCTCACATCTGCCAGGATGGACATCTCGGTGCGTGGGCAATTTAATTTAGGGTCCAACGCCGAGTGAGATGTGTCCCGGCCCGGTACCATGTTAAGAAATGGATCTTGGGCCTAAGTCAACCTCAAAAGCTAGCTTATGAGGGGAGGATTTTTCAGTCCATATAAAGAGACCACCCATCTTATTAACTACCGATGTAGGACTTTTTCATTCTGTTTCAAGTAGTTGCTTACTTAGTAAGTATTGCTTTATTGCTAAACTCAAATTGATCTGAGAAAGCTCTAATCAGTTGACTAAACCACATATTTGACATCCTAAAGGTTTCAAAGCACAAAGTTTACAAATTTTTATAAAAATATATGTCTAATATAAAATATATTATTCACATGGCCCATAGTTTGATATTACACCCGCATAGTTTTTTTTTCTCAACAATCTTTTATAAAATATTATAAATTATATTAGTTTTTTTTTGTTTTTGAAATTTTTTATAAAAATGTATAATAGTTTATAAGAGGTGTTTATACACACTTTTATACTGTTATAAAAAATTACACAACTTATACAAAAAATTGTGTTTGATCTCCTATGAACTTCAACTATGAAACTCCATCCTGAATCGGGTCAAATCTTTTTTCAAATGGCTTCAAAGTTTAATCACAACTTCAAAATTACACCAATCATCAATTTGAAAGAAATTTTCACAAAATTCAAAACTCATTTGTGGTTTTTCGCTATTAGGAATTCCAACAATTGTGTTTTTAAATTTTTTATTTTAATTCATCTAACTTATGCTTAAATTTATAATAATAAATATGAGTATCACTCTTAATTAATTTATAATTATCGTAATGCTCATTTGGAAATTGAAATTTGACAACTCTAGTTCTAATTGATTGAGGCATAACTCGGGAGTGTAACCAATCCATGCCAAGGATAAGGTCAAAATCGAACATGTATAACTCTACAAGATCAGCTGGAATTACCTTATCAAGCATGAGACTGCGCTCTATACCTCTATTGGTTCTAACCGACTCGCCAATTGGGGTAGAGATCAAAAATGATTCTGAGAGGACCTCTCGCGCCGATATTAAACCGAATATCTATGTATGGAGTCACGAACGGGTGTCCTTGGATCTAGTAGGGAATATACATCTAGGTGGAAAAGACGTAACATACCCGTGACCGCATCGTGCGAGCTCTCCTTTATCCCGACGAGACGATAATGTATAAAATGGTTTTGGCGTTGGCCGCCATCCGTACCTGAAGTATTGGCTTGCTGAGCTGGTCGGCCTCCTCGAGCCGGGCCGAGGTAGTGGATTGTGACTTTCCCCCGTCCCGTTGATGGACACTTTTTAAGCCGATGACCAAGATGTCCACACTAAAACAGCCCTTCCCGAACCTAAAGAAACTCTCCCGGTGGTTCTTTCCACATTCGGGGGCAAGTCGGATACCTATTGGGTGCACCGTAGCTCTAGGACCGAGAGCAGATGCCGCACCTCCGTTTTGGCAGGATCGAAGGTGGGGCACTGGCCGGATGGGTGCTGAGCCCCTTCGGCCGCCGGCTGCTAATGGGCTACTGCCACGCTGCACTCTCGGTGGCCATAACTGAGCCACAGTCCATGCCCTTCAGTTTTTCGCCTCAATCGTTGGGCATAGAAAATCGTGATGGAGAGCGCCGATAACCTTAATCAACATCACTTCGTACTATTTGAGGACCAGGTTTGATACCCAATTAACAAAATTAAACATGTGTGGAGCCCTTCTTGGCTCGCCACAATCTCTCGGAGCGTACCGACAACTCGGTGAAGTTAGAGCATATTCTTCTACCGTCCGGCCGCTTTTCCCGTCTCAAATTCATGAACTCTCGCTACTTTTTGCCTCCCTAAATCCCAAGGGAAGAATATTTCCGTGAAGGCCGTACTGAACTCCTCCCATTCTATCGGTCCCGATCCCACGGGTCTCCCCTCCTTCCACTATTCTTACGTATCTCGGCTACCGTTTTTAAGACCGGGTAGCAACCAAGCCGGCACTCTTCAGAGCCGACACCCATCATCCGGGTGATCTTTATAATCTTTGTCCACAAACTCCCGTTGATCCTCTCCTACCTTAGATCCCTGAAAATCTGGAGGGTTCATCCAAGTGATATCCTGCATCGAGAAGCTCCTACTGACACATTGTTGTTGGATCGAACCACCGCTGGTTCACCTAGTTGGTAAACGTTTGAGCAAGTAGCCGGATAGCCATCCTCGAACTCTACGGTAGACACCGCGTCATTGTGAGGGGATTGTCGGTTCCGTGGGGTAGGTCGCTAAGCATTACCAAATTTCCTTCTTCCCGTTATCATATCACTGAGGCATGATTTAACAAAATGAAATGGAGCATGAGTTAGGAGAATGATTCTCGAACTAAATTTCAACGCACGATAAGAGTATGAAATAAAGGGAGTTTTCCTAATAATAGTCTTCTCTTAGCTTCCCCTATCATAAGTGTGGCGTGCTTCACCTATGAAGAGGACTCTAATCAATGTGCTTTCATACTTTTCCGAGGATACTCTAAACCTAGTGCTCTAATACCAAGTTTGTCATGTCCCGAGCTTACACCCTGGGGATGGGACACCTGCACTTGCAGTCACAAGTAACCCCAAGTCAACCCCGGTCCGTCATGTTAATCGCCCTGGAAAATTTTAAATATAAATATATGTACAGAGAAAGCTTTAAAGCAAAGATATAAACATTTAAGAGAATGAAATCCGATTCACAAAGTTCAAGACATCTCAACAAAACTATAGATCTCAAATAACCCAAGTCTATGTCCGAAAAGCCACTATTACTAACGAGTTTCTGGGACAAGCTCCAGCTAAATCCAAGTATAAATAAGAAAAGAATGTGTAGCTGAATGAAATAATCATCCCCAAAAGATGAGGACTCACCAACTAGAATAGCCGAAGTCTTCTCGAGAGTGACCTGGCTAGCGAGGCCGAGATCGAAACCTGTGAGGTGTATCATAAAATGATACACCATAAAGTATGCACGTTACTCAACCGTACGAGTAAGTGAGAAAACATTACACAAGAAATGATATAATCTCTAACTGAAAAGACATGCAATGACCAACTGGGGTTACCAACTAAATAACTAAAAGTACTAAAACAAATTCAAAGCACCCGTTTTGATGGTCAAGAACATGTTATAAATCTAAGGTACTGCTCTAAACTTATCTCGAAACCGGACTTAGCCGACGAAAGGGAGAGTCTATAATCGACAGATAACCATGTGAACTAGACGTGGAGTTCCGATATATACAATTCCCATCGGTATACAACTGTGTGGTATAAAGGCATGAACCGGGTGATCACAAATCGGGGCCATGAGGCCAATAAAACTGCACCTATAGTGGCAACGTCAGTTTTTTTGGGAACCCGTGTGCCGAACCCAGTCCGCCTGGGCGCTAAGTCCTACCCCACTCGGATATTTCTAGATTCCACTACTAAGTCGAGAAGTCGAAATCCAAGGCTCAAGACTAGTCAGAATACCTATCTCGAGGCACCACGAGTCCTAATGGACTAGATTCTGTATCGGGTCTCTTAGGATCGGCCGTAGCATGCTTATCTCGGGAAGTCAGTCGTACCGCCTAAAGAACAACTAACTGGAAATCGGGGTCCTAAGTGGTTGGCCGAACTACTTAACTCGAAATGTCAGCGAATGCCTAAAGAACCACTAAAACTTATACCGAGTCTAGTTCGATAACCTGGGCACTACCGACACCTCGAGAATATCAATAGTTAAACAACCGCCCGACATTCTGATCGACACCGAGTATCTAAAATTCTTGACTAAAACTCAACTAACAAATAGTCCGATTGAGTTCCTATACTACTAACATAGGAGTCCCCAACACTCAAACTGGGGAAAATATTTAAAATTATCCTAAAATAATATTCGTATGAATTAAACAAAGTCTCGAATAAGAATTTCCTAATGTCGATAATTCTTCAGGGCTAGAATCGATAAAGAAAATAGGAAGAATTTTGGGGACACAAGGGAAGAATTGTCCCGTTGTTTAATTTCCACATACCGTTAAGAGCCCGAAGAATTTCTTTGAGAAACCGAGGAGAAATTGACTCGCCCTAGTTCTTTTCTCTCCGAAATGCTCTAAGAGAACTCCTACGTTGTTTTATGAAAGTATGAATGGGGAAATGATGAAAGAAACCATTTAACTCCCTAATTGTCTAAAAAATTTTCTTAAAACGATGAGTCTAGAAGGGTAGAAAATTACCGAAAGACCCTTGAAAAACTCATTGTGGAACCGATCGTATAGTCCCCATAGGGAACCTTACAGTCGTGGGCCAAGTGACCACAACTGCGGGTCCTGGCCAGCTGAAGCGCATTGCTTGATTCATACTAGTCACAATGGGGACCTAAAGAGTCGTGGGTTGTTACCACAACTCGTGGTCACGCCTTGTGGACTCCACTTCCCCACACTTCCCTGGAGTCCCCACTTGGAACACCACACTGTGGTGTCCTAAAATGAATCATGGGCGAGGAACCATTGGGTACATTGGGTTCTAATCTTTCTCTAACTTTAATCAAATCCTGACCACTGGGCACCCCACGACTCGTGGTGTTGACCACGAATCACGGTCACACCCGTGGTCACACCATTTTTTCAAAATTTTTCAACTAAGTTCCAAGTCCTCACCACGAGTCTCTTACCCACTTGTGGTCACTTCATGGGCCGCGTAATGACTAGTTCCGTGACCTCGGTGCGTGCTTTCCAATTTTTCTATTTTAATCTCCGAGTCTAGCTTTGAGTTTCTCGGAGCATTACAATGGTGGGACCAATAACCCGTGGAAGGTGCCTATGGTGAGAAGCTACGTAATTTCATGCCCCGAGCCTACACTCGGATGAAACACAATACTTGAAGCCACAAGTGACCTCTAGTCAACCCCGGTCTATTATCCACTCAGTATTCTCGAGGTAATCATGCACACGAACACCGTCTCGTTCTCAAGTTTCGGATTCCAACCGATCATGAGCGACTAACGAGTCGTGGGACTCGAATTACCACTCGCGACGGCCGTCCATCGGGGAACACTATCTATTCTTATACCTCCTTCTCATGATTGACCTAACGAAGTCATTGGGTCGCTTTAACGACTCATTAGAGGGTCGTTTCCGCAATATTTCGTTGTTTTCCTGTGTGCTTTCTGATCTAAGTCCCAGATATTAATTTTGAGCTTCCTAGGTGTTACAATATCTCCCCTTGGAAACATTCATCTCGAATGTTAAAACCCATAGGAACTAGAAAAATAACAATCAAAATCTCCAAATATTTCTCATTTAAGTCCAAAACTACCGAAATGACTACCTTCATTCTTTAATACATAATCAACCGAATTTGTTGTTCATATATACCTCCAAAGTCAAAAAGAAAACTTATAAACATGAATTGAATTCAACAACTAGTTCGTGTCTTAAAGTAAAATTTTACATTTCAAGCTGCAACAGAGTTTGTAGAGGAGAACAAGTGCGGTATTTGGCCATCATGTTCCGCTTCTTGGTCCTCCCACGACTTCAACCCGCTCGATTTCTCCATAGACCTCGACTAAAGCCATTTCCTATACCAACTTACACACCCGATGACTGGGGCGCGATCTCGGATCAGCACCTCCTTATATGTGAGACTATCCTTCATTCCCACACTTTCCAATGGCAACATAGAGGTTGGATCTCCAATGCACTTCTTCAAAAGTTAACACGGAAAACTGTACAACTACTAGTTCTGAAGGCAACCCTACCATAGGCTACATTGCCGACACGCCGCAAAATCCCCTATAAGGTCCGACGATTCTGATCGAGCTTTCCCTTTTTCCCAAATCTCATGACTCTTTCATGGGCAAAATTTTTAGGTATACACAAGCCATCAACTCCGCAAACTCCAACTCCCTTCTTCTCACATCTAGCGTAAGATTTACGGTTTCCAATGTTTTCAATCTTTCTTGAATGAGCGTAACTTTCGTATCGCCTCGTGAACCGAGTATGGCCCTATCAAGATAGCTTCATCCAACTTCAAACCAACCTATAGAAGATCTACACCTTCTACCATACAATGCTTCAAATGGGCCATCTATATGCTAGAATGGTAGTCAGAAGTAGGCCAATAAACTTGATAAGAGGAAAATGGTCATCCTAATTACCCTTAAACCGCTTGTCGCACGCTCTAGAATATTTTCCAGGCCTAAATAGTCCGCCGCCTTTCCATCGGCCGCGAATGAAAACAGCGTGCTAAGTTTGACTCGAGTGCCTAGTCCTTCGGAAAGATCCAAAAGGTGAGATGAACTATGTTCTCGTTCAAATGATTTGGGTAAGGGCACTCTTGAGTATGACTAACTCAAATGTAAATTTTGGCGTAGTCCTCACTCGAGTCTCGTGGTATTGATCGGGAGGAAGGAGCTAACTTAGTCATCCTATCTACTACCACCTAGATTGAGTCACGTTGCCGCCAAACCGGGCAGACCTTATAAGGAAGTCCATATTTACTTCTTCCCACTTCCAAGTGGTATACCATATCTTGAGTAATGCCTCCTGGTCTCTCGTGTTCTACCTTGACTTGTTGGTAGTTCGGGTGTTGTGCTACAAATTTTGAGATATCCCTTTTCATGTCGTTCCACCAACAGATATCCCAAGTAAAGTCGCCAGACATTTTAGTAGAAACTGAGGTAAATAGAGTATCTCGAGCTTCCGCGCTCGGCGCATTCTGTCTCAACTTACCAACATCCTATTAATAATAACCTACCATAGGAATGGAGCACCCCATCTCCCCCTTGGGAGAAAGCTTCTATCTCTTTTCTAAGGACTACTTCCTTAAGTTTAAGTAAAGTAGGATCCTCATCCGTCCGCATTTGACTTCAACTACCAAGGATGAATCTCGATCCGCTTTGCATTACCATGACACCTTCAAATTGGATCCACCAACCGGCACCCTAATCGGGTTGGGGGTCATGGAACTTCTTTGCTAGCTCTCTTGCCTTCCTCTCGCAGGCCACACCTCCCATGTAATCGTCTCATAGGTGTCACCACCACATTGGCCTTACTTGGGTGATACAACACACCATGTCATAACTTTTAGCAAAGCTCAAACCCCTCTATGTAGCAAAGCTTAGGTTCTTCGGTCAACACATACTAAAGGCTCTTGTGATATGTGAACATTAATTCACGTGAGCCTGCATAAGTAGTGTATCCATATTTTTAATGCAAATACCACCGCCGCTAACTCCAAGTCATGAATTGGATAAGCTCTTTCTCATGGACTTTGAGCTATCTCGGAGGCATAGTGGTATCACTTTGACCCGTCATCAAAAGTATTACAAACTAAGTCTCAATGCATGGAGGAATCATAATATACAACAAACCCATTTGTTCCTTTCCGGTGTGGTCAAACTGTGCGGTAGTGAGTCAACTTTAACTCCCGAAAACTCTTCACACTATCCGACCACCGAAATTTCTAATTTTATTCGTTAACTTGGTCGTGAGGGTATGCTATGGAGGAGAAACCTTCCACAAACCATCGATAATAGCTCGCAAGCCCAGAAACTCCCGATTTCTGTGAGGGACAGAGGTTTGGGTCAATCCTTCACTACTGCAATTTTATGAGGGTCTACTTGTACTCCTTCACCCGAGACCACGTGATTAAGAAAAGTCACAAACTTCAACCGGAATTCACACTTACGAACTTGGAGAATAATCGAAGCATTTCGAGGGTCTGTAATGCTAACCTTAGGTGACTTTAGGCATGCTCTTTTCTTTCATTTCCTCGAGTACACCGTAATGCGTTGATAAATACAATGACGAACATATCCAGGTACTACTTGAAAACCCCTGCTCATCAAATCCATGAAGGTTTCTCGGGCGTTCAGCAACCTAAAGGACACATCACTACAAACTCGTAGTGACCATACCGAGTTCAATGTTGTTTTCGTATGTCACATCTCTCGGCCCTAACAAATGGTATCCCGACCCGAGATCAATCTTCGAGAAACAACTTTCTCCCCGGCTGGTCGAATGATCGTCAATTTCGGGTAAAGGGTACATGTTCTTAATCGTGACCTTGTTCGGCCGACACACCTATGCACATTCTAAGGGTACCGTCTTCTTATGTGTAGGAATAGCACCGAGAACCTCAGGAGATACCGGATCTCGATAAAACCCTTACGCAAGCATCCTTGACCGCTCCTGCCTCGCCTGTGAGCCAATTCCGTAAGGAGGGACGGAGATGGGCCGAGTGTTTGGGAGGAGATCTATTCCAAAGTCAATCTCCCATTTAGGGGGAACTCGGGAAGATCTTCGTGTAATACATCTCGGAAACCCGCCGACAACTGGAACCGACCGTATGGACGGGGTCTCGAGTTGGAATCCTTAACCCAAAACCAAATGATATGTACATCCTTTGTAAAATGAGTTTCTAGGGCCTTAAGTAAGGAAATAAACCTACCCTAGGCGTTGAACCGCTCGCCCAACCATTCTAATGTTGGTTCATTCCAAAAACTAGAATCCTGATAGCTCTAGTCTCCAGAGTCAACCGAGGCATAGCAAGTGAGTGTAACCAATCCCTGCCGAGAATAAGGTCGAAATCGACCATGTCTAGTTCTATGAGATCAGCCGAAATGATTTTATTCAGACTAAGACTCGGCAGTTTCTATACACCCGTTGACCTAACTCACTCGCCAACTAGGGTAGAGACTAAAAGGGTTCTGAGTAGGACCTTTTGACCGATGTTGAACTCTGGACTCATATATAGGGAATCACAAACGCAAGAGTGGCTCCAGACGGTGAGGCATACACATCTGATAGAAGAAACGTAAATACAAGTAACCGTGTCAAGTGAGCTTCCGATCCCCTACGAGAAGATAGAGCATAGAAACGAGCCCCGCGCGACCGCCATCTCGTACTTGGAAGCAGCTGGGCCCGCCGAGCCGGGCTCGGCCTACCGGAGCCGCCGAAAGTTAGTGTATTAAGTATCTTCCCGTCCTTCTTCTGGACATTCTTTAATTTGGTGCTCGAGCTGTCCACAACCGAAACAACCTTCCCGTCTTGTAGACACTCTAGGAGTAATTCTTGCCACACTGGGCAAACTAGATACTCGTTCTCGTACCGTGGGCGTGAGACCGAGTGCTAGATGACCCATCCCTCCGACTGCGAAGGACCGAGTTGTCAGGGGGCGTTGGCTAAGCTGTGTTGGGGCCCTATGCCGTTTCTCGCTACTCGGTGGGCGGCTACGATCGTGGGTATATTTATATGCCAAATCAATACTCAAATGCATCGCTTCTTTGTTTATCCAATAATGTATGTACATTCTTATGTAAATTGTAGACAAGTGTGATTTTACACTAACCAACATGATTAGCCGTTGTTTTGTAGGTTTTGATGATTTTTGAGGAGCTAATCCATGAGTTGGTGAAGTAGATGCTTGGAGACGGGAATAAACACGCAAATCCAAGGCAAGAGAGGCCTAAAATGTTCTCATCAAGGCTGGTTTAACGTGCCACTGGCAGTGCTGCCCAAGACAGCCCACCTACTCGTTGTCAACGTGCCACGGCATGGTGGCACCGCGACTCCATGGTGTGCAACGCGGCTGCCTGGCAAGGTGCTACGCCAACGCGCGTGCTGCCGCGGCCGATTTTTGGGGTGATTTCCGTGAAGCCTCCGCAGCTGGGCCGTGTCACTTGAGGCTATGCTCCGCGTTGCACCCGTGACACGTGCTTGTTATTTCGGGGAACAATCTACTATTATAAATAGCACACTAGGTTTATTTTCACATATTGTGACTTGGGCGGAGCAAGAACGTGGTTACAAGGTGCTTTGAGGATCTAAAAATTCTTTAGGTTTTCTCTATCCCTTTCTTCGTCCTTTCAATTATTTGCATGATTTCCATTCATTTAACGATGTTCAATCCTCAATTGAGTGGCTAATTCCCTTCTTTGGCCGAGGTTATGAACTATTGTATTGAAATGTGATTATTGAATTGCCGGTTTATTTCATCTTTCTTCTATGGCTGTTCTATTTAATTCTTGTTCTTACTACGTTAATAACTGCCAATGTTAATGTAAATCCAAAAAGTCCTAAGCCACCCGAGAGGGCAAGAACTCGGAAAGCTTGTGAATTAATAGGATATGATCTTTTCTTTGTTTGGGAAAATTGGGAATTGATTTACCTTCAGGATAGAAATATTCCGAAAGTCGTATTAGTCATGTGTGGAATCTGTTTGTATGGCTAGAACATGAATTTCTTTCTTATCACGTAAATGTAAAGTGAAGGTTCAGATTCTTAAGTCAGTTAAATACGAGAGTTTTAATATAGGCATAAGTTCCGACTCCAGAAACCGGGGGAAAAGATAAACCATGTATATCAATAGTTAGTTCTTTTACATGTTCTTTGTAGCATCAAGATACACATTCATAGTTCGCATTCAACTATATAAACATTTTAACTTTGTTATAAAAATAGTTTCCAAAATACAAAAACTCTTCTTTACACCGTTGTCTTCATTATTATAGTTGTAGTAAATTAGCACTTGAAAAGGTTTCACCCCGTAGTCCTGTCCTTGTGGGTTCGACATTCCGATTCTTAAAAAGAGCCACTATATTACTTGCACGACCCGTTACACTCGTCGCGGCTCATCAAGTTTTTGGCGCCGGTTGTCGTGGACCCAATTGGTAAAAATTTTCTAAAGTTGTAAGTTACAAATTTTATATAAGCGCTGACAACTGCTTTGATTTTATTATTATTTTTTTCAATATTTTTTGATTGTTTTCTATTACCCTTCTGACATGGACATCGGGAACACAAATGGTTTAAAATGGGTGAAATACTCATATTTTGACGAACCTTTTCTTCACTTCGGAGGACACCACTGGGTAAGGCAACATTGTAACACATGCAACATATGTGGTGGTCAAGAAGACCATTGGGATGAGTCAGTCTGAATGCATACTCCCTTCCCGAGCCCCGCCTATGATCCTTCGCTGTTTGATGAATATAGGCATGCCGAAAATGAGGATTTGGGACGGAAGACTGATTAGAAGACATGTCGAAACAACCTCGAGCAATCAAGCAATGAAGGAGACTATGGTACATTGATAAGTCGAAGAGGAGAATGCAAGAGGTTCTAAAAGGATGAGCTTTAAATTCACTGGGAGATTTATCATTCGAGGTCAAGTCAGGACAAATCATGTGTAACAAATGTAGCGATATTCAAGAGGAACTACAAGAGGAAGAAAGGGTGAATTTTAGATGAAGCCCCCTACATTTAGAACCTCTTTGAGTGTCTCGATGAGCTCATACTTGTAGGAAATTGCTCAAGGGAGAAGATATAGAGTATACTCCATTTGACACTATCGAGAGATAGATGTTTGATGCTGGCTAAAAGGTATACAAGTGCGGGGTCAATTGTATCGCGCTTTAAACCAAGGTGCATTGGACCTACTTCTGAAGCATTTTTCTACCTTAAGTTTGGCCGACGAAATAGAAATAGAGCTCCGAGCGCAGAAATGTCAAGAGTGAGGACCAAGTCCCATATACTCTGAAATTTGCCGAGCCTAATAGACAGTAATGACTCCCTTACTTACGTAATGGCCAATAAACGTCAAAGGCGGACATCTATCGCTTGGTCCTTACAATCTTTCACCACCACCCCTAGAGCATAAAAGAAAATTAGAGAAGAAATTGTGGGGTGAGATTCATATCCTCAAGGCGAGGAAAAGCGTGAAACGTAATGCGTCGTGCCGCGACGTAAAATTAGGGCTGCTTGGGAGGTAACTCCAAGGGTACCACAGTACCATTTTAATTTCTTTCATTTTTACTCGATTTTATTTATTTTTTCATCTTTTGTTGTTTTTGGTGAAAGTTGCTACGATGGAGGGGAAGTCCGAGTACTCGAGGAGGAAGCTAACAAGCATGGAAGAGAAAAAGTGTGGGGTCGAACACCCACCTAGGTAAAGTGGAAGGAAACCATGTTGTTCGCTAGGCCTAAAGGCCTGCGGAGTATTTCTCACCCTCTTAAATTGTTAACTTGATGCTATGAGGACATAGCATGATTTAAGTATGGGGTGAGGGGAAATTTCAAGGGGAAATTTCAAAAAAATTTCAAAAATTTTCTGTGCTTAACAAATTGTAGGTGAATGTAATGCTTGTGTGAAAAGATTGAGAAAGTTGAAAAAGAAAAAATTTTGTGGAGTCAAGCATGAATTCATCACCTCGTTGGTTTTCTTTTCGTTTCTTTCCGACCTGGGTTCTTGAACCGAAGAATAAAATTCTTTTTTTTTTATTTTTTTATTTTTATTTGTCTGTATATAATGTTGTTAGTCATAGTTAGGGACTATTTCCGACGATGGATGGATTACGCTCGTCTTGAGGAAAATTAGTCAATAGGTTTTGGTTCTTGAATCACCTAATCGATGCTTGATATTCTTGTGATGTGCTATATAAGATTGTAAGATGGTATATGTAGTACAAGAATGCAAGTGTATAACTTTTTTTGAGACACTTAGGCTCTTGAATTTGACTCGATATGATTGAAGCTTAATTTTAAATTCTTGTGATTAGCCGAAAGAGTCTCGCGAACGTGTCTTGGAATTGAGCATGTGCAATGAGTGTAAGGTTTTTGAGTATTCTCAGGCTATTATGGATTGTCTAGAACTTGCCCTGTGTGTTTATAAAACGAAAATGAAGGATGTAAATTGTAGGAGATGATTTAGGCATTTCTTTGAATGAATCCCAATATTTATCCCTCAAGCTTACCTACCTTGAAATATTAATCCTAGTCAGCCCCATTGAGCCTTAGCCTATTCTTTGATAGCTGCAACATAAGCTTAACCATTTTTATTTCATTAACCTTGAATTTGATACAAAGCTCTTAAGCGCTTAAAGAAGAAAATCCGGGAAGAGGAAAGGAGTGAGAAGAATGAAAAGAAGGAGAAGTGAAGTTGTAAAAAGTGAGAAAAGGTCAAAGGCGCACTTCTGGGGTAAAAATGGTTGATTATTAGTAAGGAGTAAGAAAACAAATGAATGAAAAATAATTTATACAACTCCTTACTAATGAGCTAAAAGTGCCTAAAAGAAATGGGGGAGCAAAAGAGGAAAATAAAACTACCAAGGATAAAAAGGTGAAGTAAGGGAAGGGAAGTTCGCACGAGGGCGTGATGTATTGAAAGCGTTTAGGAAGATAGTCACTATTACCGATCACAATAGTACCTACCACACCTCGAGTACTTTACAACCTAAAAGTCCTACTTGATCTTACATTCAGACATCCTCAAATTAGTGGAGTACAACACTAAGGGCAAGCTTGTGGGTCATTACATGATGCATGTGAATTCTTTGTGAGAGTGAGTGAAATTTATTTATGTACCCACACATGTTGTGATATAACAAGTGTTTTTGCGTGTGAAATTGGGTAACTTCTTTCCATGAGGGCACATGTTTAATGAGGATATAGTTCATGTGGGATCTCTTAATCAGTTGATTTGCATGAGTTTTCTTCGAGTGAGAGTCGATTCTTGAAACTAAAATACCCTTCAATCTTGTGGTTTTAAAAATTAAAGATAAAAACATAAAGGTAATTAATTTATAATTAAAAATATTAAATAATCATCATAGCCGTAATTTGAATCATCGTAAGCAAATTAGTTATGTGTGATTATCCATATTCATGAGATGTAAAAGGGTTGTTCGAGGACGAACAAGATTTTAAGTGTGGGGTAGGTGATCAGGGTATATTTATATGCCAAATCGATACCAAATGCACGCTTTTGCCTTATTTATCCAACAATGTGTGTACATTCTCATGTAAATTGTAGAGAAGTGTGATTTTATACTAACCAACATGATTAGCCGTTGTTTTGTAGGTTTTGATGATTTTGAGTGAGCTAATCTACGAGTCAAGGAAGAGAGGCTCGAGACGCGAATAAACACGCAAACAATGGCAAGAGGAGGCCCAAAATGCCCACCCAAGGCTTAAGCAATGTGCCACTACAGTGTGGTGGCCCAAGACGGCCCACCTGCGTTGTCAACATGCCACTGCCAGGTGGCTCGCGACCATGGGTGAAAGCAACGCTACGCCTGCGCCTTGCCACGCCGCTAACGCGGGGGCGGTGGTGCCGCGAGGCCGATTTTCTGGTGATTTCCAAGCCTCCACAAAGTAGGCCGTGTCACCTGAGGCTATGCTCCACGTTGCACTCCGTGACACGTTGCTTGTTATTCGGGAACAATTCCTACTAGTATAAATAGCACACTTAGGGTTATTTTCACATATCGACTTGGTGGAGCAAGAACGCTAAGCTGCGGTGCGCTTTTGAGGACAAAAATTCTTAGGTTTTCTCTATCCCTTTTCTTCTTCCTTTCAATTGTTTGCATGATTTCCATTCATTTAACGATGTTCAATCCACAAATGAGTGGCTAATTCCCTTTCTTGCCGAGGTTATGAACTATTGTATTGAAAAACGTGATTATTGGAATTGCCGGGTTTACTTTCATCTTTTCTTCTATGGTTGTTCATTATTCTGTTCTTACTACGTTAATATCCGGCCAATGTTAATGTAAATCCAAAAAGTCCGGTTTCACCCGAGAGGGCAAGAAATTGGAAAGTTGTGGAATTAATAGGATATGATCTGTTCGTGGTTTGGGAAAATTGGGAATTGATTTACCTTCGTGGATAGAAATATACTCTGGAAAGTCGTATTAGTCATGTGTGGAATCTAGCTTGTATGGCTAGAACATGAATTTCTTCTTATCACGTAAAATGTAGGGTGGAAGGGTTCATGATTCTGTTAAGCAATACGAGTTTTAACCTACAGGCATAAGTTCCGACTAGCAATCGGGGGGAAAGATAAACCATGTATATCAATAGTTAGTTCTTTACATGTTCTTTTCGTAGCCTCGCATGCTCACATTCATAAGCTTCCGCATTCAACTATATAAACATTTTAACTTTATAAAATAGTTTCCAAAATACAAAACTCTCTTTACACCGGGGTTGTCTTCACTATAGTTGTAGTAAATTAGCACTTGAAAAGGTTTCACTTCGTAGTCCCGTCCTTGTGGGTTCGACATTCCTGCCTAAAAAGAGCCACTATATTACTGCATCTACTGGGCACACTTGGGCTCATCGCCTACCACCGCCATATCTCTTGTGGACAAATATGAATGACCAGTCTCTTGGCCGCTTGTTCTTATGCTCCATATCCTTGATCAAAGACGCCATCCCGCTCCTTGAGAGGGCCGACAGATACTCCATCAACGAACTTCATCATGTGAGCCCTTTGCTCGGCCACCATCTTTGGAGCATACTTTGATAACCTGGTAATCTCCAAAGCATACTCCTCCATTATACAGTTGCCTTGTCGCAGTTCATAAACTCGCCATCTTAGCCTCCCCTCAACTCCCCTAGGGAAACTTGTCCAAAGAAAGCCGTAGGAATTCTTCCCACTCCACTGTCCTACTTCCATCAAGGTCACCCTCCTTCCACTACTCATACCAAACTTGGGCTACCCTTTGCCGATAAAGCAATGTGCCGTGGCTCGGAGGAGCCGACACCCATAATACTAGTAACCTTCCTAACTTCATCTATAAACTCTTGGGGTTACTCCCCACTTTAGATACCTAGAACGATGGAGGGTTTATACCTCGGTGAAGTCCTCGCACCTTGCCACCGCCGCACCCGTTCGTGTTCACCTGGGCATCACCGGCTGATTTACTCGATTGGTCATGGCTTCAGCCAGTAACTGAATGGCCGCTATAAACTATGTGGTGAAACCGACCATCTTTGAGGAGCCGGGCGAGGCGGTGGGCAGTTAGCATTTCCATCCCTCCTTCCATTACTGCGGTGGGAGGCGGTTCACCGAAATGAAATAGAGCACTAATTAGAGGGATAGTTTTGGAATTGGAACTCTAACGCACGATAAATAATATGATCACCAGGAATTTTCCTAATAACACATCAAAGCATTTTAAGAAAATGTAAAGACTAAAAATAGAGAATTTAACATATAAAAAAATAAGTCCAAAATCAAGTTCGGGTCCGGAAGCCATCTACTGAGGAGCCGCTGACAAGCCCCCAACCAACTCTAAGTCTAACTAAACAATAACTCAACCTAAAGAAAAAATAAATGAGGCCCTTAATGAGAGGACTCATACGCCAGGGAAGAGGACTTACTTCTGCAACAGCCTAACGATGCCGAGTTTGGGAACCTGACAACTGTATCATGAAACGATACAACATAAAAAGGTATGTGTCAGTATCTTGAATGTACCGAGTATGTGAGAGGGAATATACCGATAGATGTAAATGACTCAAGTGGAAAGAAATTCAGCGACCAAACTATTATCTTAACCGAATAATCTTAAGTATCTCGAGATGGTCAAGATGCACTGCCTAAAGGTCAAAAACATTCCTTAAATCTCGTACCGAATCCGGGCCACGCACTTAACTCAACCTAACCGATAGATCTCGAAACTAGACCGAGATTCTTATTCTAAACTGGACTCGGACTCGACTTTAGTGGGAGAGTTTGTAACCGACATATAACCACTTGATCTTGATGTAGCCCCGATGTATACACCTCACCAGCAGGACCCAATACCTGCTAGGGTATAAAGGCAATGAATCGGTGATCACAAAAGTTCTGGGCCAAACCGCCAATAATCTGCATCTGTAATCCTACGCTGGCAAATGTGAAGTTCTCGGGAACTTGTGCTGGAACCCCGGTTCGCCTTAAGTCCTACTCCCACTAGAACACCTAAACTGGAACTACAAGGCCGAGTAGCTCAAAACCGAGGTCCAAGACTAGCTGGGACATATAACCTGTAGTGCACCCGGAGAGTCTTACCTACTAGATGCTGAAACTAGGTTCTAGGACTAGTCGTTACTTATTTGGGAGCGCCGTACTGTCTAAGAACAAAATGTAAACCTAACTGGGTCCTGTGGCTTGTGAGAGAGCTATAAGTCTAAAATATCATGACCACCTAATGGATAAAAAAATCGTAGTTATGAGTCTTATTCTAATAACCGGGAGAGGCACTACTAATACCTCCGGAAACCAAAGTCAAACTCGGATCGCTTGACAATTTTTGTATAATTTAAGGAATTCTACATTCTAGCTAAACTGAACTATTAAACAACTAATAGAGAATTTGACTCATTCCAATAACACGGGAATTCCATATTATGGCAACCACTCAAGAATTCAAGAAAATATAACCTAATAAGGCTAGAATCATTCCTACACGGGATATTTGCTCGCCGTATAAGTAATAAGAATTTTCAAGGAAATTAAGCCCAAATCATACTTCATTCAACAAACAAACAAATTTATACGCAATGATCATTACTCAAAATTGTAGGGCTTAAATTCATTACTACAAGAACCTCAATAATTTAAGTAAAAAATTATAGGAATCATATCAATAGAAAAATGAGGATATCATTCTAAGTTAAATTAACTAATAATAACATGTACTTTTGTATTCAAAACTCATGGCTAAAGACTCGATAGGGAAACTATTAGAGGGTTTTGGGAACACAAGGGAAAAACAATTCTTGTTGAATCTCCCACATACTCGACAAAGAATCCTAGAGAAATTTATGGAGAATCAATGAAGAAAGATCTACCCTAGCCGATGCCTCAACCGCCTCCCGGTGAGGAACTCTATGTTCTGCTTCGTAAAAGTTTGAGTTGGGAATGAGGAAAAGAGCCCTTCACCCCTACTTCAAACGTGCGAAACTAATGTAAAATTTACGTATTTTAAATCTTGGGAGAGGTGGAAACATGAACAGGGCCCTACAAATTTGTTAGAAAACTCACTGTAAAGTTCCTCTGTGCGTGACCTTAATGAGTCATGGTGACTCACCACGACTCGTGGTCACGTCCGTCAGTATACCGTATGGGTTCTCTGGCTACCACGAGGGACCCGATGTCGGCTCCCACCGACGACGCCTGGGTGATCACTGGTCAAGAACACCTACAAACCTTCTCAAGTTTCCTGATTCCACTCGACCACGCAGTGACTTAACGAGTCATGGGAACCGACTCATGACTCGTGAGGTCTTCGTTGGGAACACCGTCTATTCTTAGACCTCCTTCCTCACTATTCGACCTAACTAATTATTGGGTCGCTTATCGACTCAAGAAGGGTCGTTCTCTGCAACATTTGTAGTTTTCCGTGTTTTCTAATCTAAGTCTTGATATTAATTTTGAGCTTTCGAGGTATTATAGAATCTGTCGCGAGCACCCGCCCCCAAAATGACCCATTGATGTTGTAAAGAGTCTTTGAGTGGGAGTCGTTTTGAGGTTGGTCTTTACAGGAGTAAGTAATGAATCACGGTACGAACCGTTGTTGGGAGAAATGGGCCGCTGCAAAGATCCTTTGAGGGGAACTCAGGATAGGGAAGTGGTGACTTATGACTCGGCATCAATGAGTCGCTAGAGCTTGTAAAGACTCGTCCTATCCTGGGTCAGTGGGTAGGGGACCCGAGACCAGAATCGTGTGGGCTGAGGCAACGAGGGGGTGTAACAGATTGTTTGAGCTAGTAACGATTCATCAGATGCCTGCTAAGCCACTAGCGGTGCAGTTTCTCATGAAATTTCATTCATTCCTAAGACCTAAGGTCCTAAACTACGTCACTTTAATCTTGAAATAGTGTATTTTAAGAAGGTTTTACTCATTCTAAGCCTATCCTTATTCATGCATGCAAGCTTAGAGGGTTGAGGGGTGATCAAGTCTAGTTTCTTCAAACTTCTTCCACAATTTCTTTTGGGCAATTAGGGAAGTGGTAAAATCGTATTCTTCAGGTATGTAGGGTTGCGAATGGGTGTACTTGTCCACACCCATGCCCAATCCCTCTTAATTTCATGAAATCCTTGGCTGATGAATCTATGGGATTTAATAAATATGAAAATTTCTATGAATCTATGGGGTTTTAACCCAAATATGTAAATTCTCTAAGTTTCTATCATAGGTATAATCTAAGCATGTTTCAAATATTGAAAAATGATTCATGGGCAAGTTTGAGAATGTTTTCAATTACAAATTTATATTTTTCAAAGTTTTACAATTTATATTGCACATTCATGCAAGTTCTTGGAAAGTTGATATTATGATATATATGTCAAATATGATGATATGTATATGAGAAAAGCATCTTTCAATTTACCCATATCTAGACTCCCACTTTTTTAGCTTCAGGGTATGGTTTGAGCCCAAGGGTCCTCATTATATGATTTCAAATTATGCATGTATGTTATTATGCTTTTTTCACTAGATAATGGTCACTTTCGATGAAAATGATGGAGAGCATATGCATGTTTTTGGGAGTAGTGTGTAGCACCAAGTAGGCTAAGGGAGCCAGCCAATCCTATGCTTCTGTAACTACGCGTCAACATAGGTTTATTTATATACTTTGGGACCTCCCTTGGAGATTCCCTTCTCCAAGGGGCCTCTGGGGCTGACATCGATATCATGGTAGTGCCCTAAATTTCGGTAGTGCTTTGGACGACTCTACCTCACTTTGGAGTGTGATAGTCGATTATGTAAGCTCACATGGTAATGCCTGCTATATGACAGCTCATTGTTCCTCATGATTTCCGCCATGCATGTTCACTCGCCACATATTAAGTTTTCGTAAGGTTTGACCCTATGTTAAGTTTTATTTATAATTACTGGGCTACTTGGGTCATCTCGATTCAGCTTATGTTCAAATCACGATTTAAGAAAATAGCATTCAAGCCCTTACCTCGTAATCTTATCTTGATAAGTTTTGTATTATGCATGATTTATGATTTTTACTTACTTAGAGGTTTTACATACCATGCATGTTCGGTACATTTCACGTATCAACGTATACTCTATGTTGTATCATTCATGATGTGCTCGATATCTGTGATTTAGTCCCACCGATAGCCAGATTAAAAGCATTAGTATTTCCCTTCGATCAAAATTGGTGAGTCCTCATCCTACGAGGGCCTTTTCTGTTGAGATATGTTTTGTGTTTTCGCAGACTATAGTGAGTTAGCCGGGTCTTGTCCCATCAACTCACAAGACAGAGGCTCTTTCGAACATAGATGTATTCGCCTTAGACGAGGTCACGATTTGGATGTTATGTTATATTTCGACTTCCGCTATATTATTCATGTTGATCTTCCATTTTATTTGAATGAGCTAGATACTATGTCCAATGCCATGGGTCGACTTGGAGCCTCTCTGTGGTTTTATTGTCTCGTGTCTCGATCCCAGGACTATGTTCTAGTCATGAAAAAGTGTATGTTAAACATCCTTATAAGTCACTGAAAGGAATTCAAGTCCCTTAGACATATTCACATAGACATTTGTGACATGAAGTCGATATCATCTCATGGTGAAAAGAAGTATTTTATAACTTTTGTTGATGATAATACATGGTAATACTATGTTTACTTACTCAAAAGTAAAGATGAAGCAATTGATGCATTCAACTAATATAAAAGTAAACTTAAAACACATCTTAACAAAAAGATCAAAATGATAAGAAGTGATAGGGGCGGCGAATATGAATCTTCTTTTTGAAGAAATATTTTGGAATATGGCATTATTCATCAAATAACTACCCCATACTCGCCACAATTAATGATTGTGGAAAGGAAAACTCGAATCTTAAAAGAGATTATGAATGCTCTATTGATATGTTCTAGTTTACCCCAATACTTGTGGGGGAAACTATCTTTATGCCTAGCAAAATACTCAATCAAGAGCCCCATAGCAAAACACAATCCATTCCATACGAAAAATGAAAAGCAAGAAAGTCTAACCTTGAATACATAAAAGTGTGGGATGTTTAGCCAAGGTATAAGTTCCTAAACCCAAATGTATTTAAGATAGGACCTAAACTGTTGATTGTGTTTTCATAGGATACACTACAAATAGTAAAGCATATTGATTTCGGTTAATAAACACAAAATCTCCGACATTCATGTTAATACGGTAATGGAATCGACAAGTGTTGAATTTTAAATATATATCTCCGTATAAAATGTATTGTGAGTCGCCGATGGTGATCATTGACCCAGAGAGATTTGGTAAAGTCATCTCTCTATTAGGAAAGAATTTTGTGACATATAACATCGTGCTCTTACTTCTTTGACTAGATTTCAATATTTTTTATTGGAAAATGAGCCTCAAACTTTAAATGAAGTTATGACTTTGTTGGAAAATTCAACATCGGGAAGGAGGCATTCAATAGTGAAATTGAATCCATAATGAATAACCATAATGAGAATTGGTTGACCTTCCCGCTCAAACAAACCATTAGGGCTGTAAAATGGATTTTCAAAAGTAAAGTTAAAGATGATAACACAATTGAAAAATACAAAGCAAAAGACATGTAGTCGCTGATTTAGAGAAAAAGAAGGTCTTCATTACTTGATATATACTTGCCGTGTAACCACATTTACATCCATTCGGGTGTTAATAGTGTTAGCCTCCATTTACGGTCTTGAAATACATCAAATGGATGTGAAACGGCCTTCTTAAATGGAGAGATTTGGAGGAAAAATTTACATGGAACAAGTTGAAGGGTTTGTGGTTCCCGGGAATGAAAAGAAAGTGTGCTAACTTGTAAAGTCCCGTAATGGACTAAAACAAGCACTCAAACAATGGTATGCAAAATTTGACTAGAGTATGTTGTCAAATGAAAGCCAAGATTAATGAGTGTGATAAAATGAGTTTACATTAATAACACTCAAAATCAAGTTATCATTGTTTGCCTATACGTGGATGACATATTGATAATAAGTAATGAGATTTCTAGTATAAATGCTACCAAGCATATTTGCTAGTAAATTTGAGATGAAAGACTTAGAGTTGCTGATTTTATATTGGGAATTAAGATCCACAAAACACCTCAAGGTCTACATTGTCTCGCCCACTATATTCAAACAATACTTGAAAAATTTAAGTATTTGGATTTCAAAATTGCAAAGCCACCAATCGATGTGAATCTTGCTCTTTCTATGAACAGAGGTGAAAGTAAATCTCAATTGGACTATGCAAGTATTGGGAAGTTGATGCACATCATGACTGTACACGCCTAGATATAGCTTATGTGATAAGTAAACTTAGCCGATACACAAGTAATCCTACGTAGTCATTGGATGGCTATTAAACGAATTTTGGGATATATAAAACATACTCAAGTCTTTGCTTTGCATTATAACAACTATGCAAATAAGCTTGTTGAAGGATAATATTGCAAATTAGATCACCGGATCAACTGAAACTAAATCCACAAGTGGATATGTGCTACCACCGGTGGAGGATCTGTTTTTGGAAGTCATCCAAATAAACATGTATTGCTCACTCTACAATGGATTATGAATTCATAGGTTTAGACAAGCCTAGTGAAGAAGCTGGAATTACTTTCGAAGGAATTTCTAGAAGACTCTATTCTGGTCCAAAACAATCAGCACCAATACATATACATTATGATAGCCAAGCGGCAACGGGAAGGGTCAGTGTAATGTATAATGTAAAGTCTCTTCACATACGACGAAGACACAACTCGTTAGACAACTATTTTCTAGTGGAATTATCACAACTGACTATGTAGAGTCAAGAGATAATATGTCAAATCCACTTACGAAAGGCCTAACTGGAGAGGTAGTTGAATGATCATCGAAGGTAATGGGATTATGGTCGAGGAAAAGTCATTGTGGCGGTAACTCTACCTAGAAGAATGGAGATCCCAAGATCTAGGTTCAAAGAGATCAAACAAAGTCATTAATGATAGTTCAACATTGTCAAAATAACTTTTGATCCATTCTTGTGATGAGACAATTTTCGCAGAACAAGGATAAAGTATTAAAGGCTTTTTAATGATATCTATGTTTGACACTGCAGTGTCAAATGGTGACGCATGGACAACACATTTAGAAATCACCTATATTTAGTGTGAAGTATAAGCCAATTTCAAGGAGCTTTCTGCAAGGCCAATTCTCTATGCACTTACGAAACTAGGCTCTATTCATGGCTGAAACGAACAAAACAATGAGAACCTAAGACGACATGTGATTAATTGAGTGATTTATGTTGTCTAGGTATACATCAAAGCTAGAAGGTTTAAAGATATTAAACCTACTGAGTGACCAAGTATATCCGTTATATGTTCACTATAGAAAGTTCCAAGGGAAACCTATTATCCAGATACAATTAATGGTTACTTACGAATCACACGGTTTTTTATGCATATAAAACTTTTTATTGTCATTCCCTCATTCATCGGGGATTGGTGCAGCGGCGTATTGGGTGTGAATTGGAAAATGGAGAGCAATAACTTTGAGGAGGGAAAGTTGAAAAGTCTTTTTCCCAATAATCATCCAAAACAAACACACCATCTGAACAGTGTATTCACACCCTTCAATTCAGATTTTGGCTATAAATACAGGTCTTTTTGCCTTTATTTTTTATATAAAATTTTTGGAATAGTCTCCGCATATTTTTATACAAACAAAATTGAAAGTGTTGTGTGACTTTTACCATTCTTAAAGTTCAACGGTTATTGGTGTTTGAGGTAACGCTACACCATTAACATGTATATCCATTTTTATCCTTAGAGGAAGTAATCCAAAACCTCGAGTACAAACAGGGGATTAAATTTCTTTAAGGACACACAATGATTTATGTGGTCTCTATTATTAATTATATTTTCTATTTTACCGATTTGAACACGTGATGATAGTAGGGGACTTGTCTCATTTCCGTATTACTCATTAAGGTGCAGATAGCCATGGTTTGTGCTTCCACTTCCGTTTCTTTTCATGGCTATATTGGTCAAATAAAATGGAAATATAAGGATGTATTTCTTTGTATACAAGGTGTTTGAAACTTGAAAGAAATGTGAAAAAATTAGAAGTCTACTATGATATATTTGGTTTTCAGCTAAGCTAATCCTATCTAGTGCTAAGAGTGCAACATGTGATGTGTGATTAGGCACATGTCACAAGTTTGAAACCTAAATTTGGATATTTACATTTGGAGAAGGATAGAGAGGGCGATGCATTCAACTAAATTTTGAACCGTTCTCAATTGATCCTCAAAAGATTTCTCCATTATCAAAAACAAGAAGCTCCTTGTCGAAAAACAATGACACCATAAATCGAAGGGGAGAAAAAGAGAAAAGTTAAAGAAGAAGGAATATTCCACTTTTAATAGTCATTCCTAGTTCAAATTTTCAGTCTTTTACTTTTCCATATGTGATAAAGGTTGGCTCTACATAATTAGGAATAACAATCTCATTTCTCTAGATGACAACTTGTCTTCTCTTTTGAAAATTGACACAAAATAATAATTAGAGACAAAAATTATAGCTACATGGTTAAGGAAATATTAGCTTACAAACAAATGTCTTTCTTTTCTAATGACTTTCCTAAAATATGTTCTTGTTTTAAGTTAAAATTTCAATCCTCCATTTCCTCTTTTTATATTCCAAATCCTTTTCACCATTTAATCTTCGAAGTTGAGGTCTTTGGTTTGTCAAGGATCAAGTAAGTCATTCATGAGAAAATCTTTCACTTCAACTGAGATCTATGAATCGGACTAAAGTAAAAGAAAAGTGATCTTTACTCTTTTAAGCACAATGGATGTGGAACCTCACAATAGATCTTTAATCTATGTATCGTAGGTGTATTAGAAATATGTAGGGATGGGTTATATGAAGGTAAGGAATGGATGTGCTGTAATAGTTGGTTTGTTGTAGAAGAAATGGTGGTATGTTTAGCTTAATACGCTTAAAAGACTTGGAATATTTAATATTTTTTAGCATTCTTTAGAGGGAGTTGCAACTTCTAACTCTTGTAATTTCACTTTCAGACAAATTGAAAGAGAACCTGGCCTTGTTTCATGGAATAATTTGCAAGCAATGCCTATTGTTTCCTAGAAGGTACCACCACGAATGACTGTCGTAGACCTTCCGACAACACCAAGATCAAAGTATTTTTATGGACGAGCCAAGTGGGCTGGCATTGATTTTTAGCCCATAATAGCTTTTAGATTGTATGTTGTTATTTTCATCTTTAAGTTCATTATATCATAACAAAAGAACAGAAATGTTTGATATCTTTATGGAATGAACACTTGTTGCTTTGTTTATGAGAATGTGAAGCTAGCTTGCTTTTATGTAGTCGTTTCCGATTGTTTATTTTGTTACCTTTTGATTACCTCGTGATTTTTTTTACTGATTTCTCATGTGATTACTACTTTCTTGATGCTATAAAATAGTGGTTGGGGTAACATTGCTTAATTATGGTAAAATTATGGCCAATTTCGTAAAGGTACCATAATAATTGCCACTAGAATAAGTTTTCTTTGTGGAAATTATTGCGCTTTTATCAAATAAAAAAGCCACAACTATATTAGATAAAATATTTCTAAGGTAGGTTTAGTGGATATAGAAATTATCTCTAAATAAATGCTACTAAAAATAATTATTTTTAGCCAAAAATAATATAGGTCCTTACCAAAGCATTCATAATAAATACCTCACTAGAGGCTTTAGCGACTTTGGATTGCATGACATTTAATCTACTCCGAATATTGTAGAGACAATAAATATTGCAAACAAAGGTGAATGTATTGTCAAAGTAAAATCGCTTGGTGTTGTGTAGATTCAGCCGTTTCCAAACTTTCATATCAATGAGATTTGTCCAATTTTCTTCATTATCTCGATGACATTTCTAAACATATATATTAATTACAATGGAAAACATGCACACAAAGCATGCCTATTACCGTGGAAATCTTTCTAACATTTTTTATGTACCGAATTTGAAGACTAATTTGGTTTCCGCTTGGTTAACTAGTTGTTCGAAATTGTGTTGTCCAAATTATCACCTAATAGTTATGTTGTTCAAACTAAAAAAATCTAGATAACCATGGCCACGGGGCATAGAGCTGGCATAATGTTTCTACTAGAGTCTACTCATCATCACTTGCATCCACATTGTCTTATTTCAATTTCTATAGTAGATGTTACTTGCTAGAATAAGTTTCTCACTCTTTTGGCATAATTCGATTAGTCATCCTTATTTCTCTCGACTCTAGAACATGCTTAAATCATGTCTTCCAGTAGCACAATAAGTACCACTCCTGCTTTCCTATCATCTTCTAATTGCTTCTGCTCAAAAGCTACAAGCTCCCTTTTCCATCTGATTCATCTACCTATGATGATCCGTTTAACTTAATGCATAGTGATGTTTGGGGGCTTTCTGTGCCTTCACTCCTATGTTTCAATAGTACTTTGTCTTATTTATTGATCATATATCTAGATAGACATGGGTACGTGTTTTTTATTAGAAATAAATATGAGGTTCCGACTCTTATTATGAATTTTGTGGAGTGTGTTCATACAAAATTTCATAAAACTATAAAAATATTTTTTTCTAATTTTGGAGAAGAGTGCATTAAGACTAATCTTGTTGATTTTTCCAAAATAAAGGAATTATAGCTCAACGTAGTTGTTCTCATACTGAACAAAAATGGTTGCATAGAAAGGAAGAATAACATATTTTAAAACTACATTGGCCCTTTTAGGTACGTCTAATATGCCAAAGAGTTTTTGGCCCGAAGCTATACATACTTGTGTATATTTTACAATAAGCCTAAATTCTCACTTGCAAGTTTTTGGCTCTATTTTCTTGTCAAATTTCTGGAAGCACATGAATAAGTTTTCGACAAAGGCAACACAATGTATCTTTATGGGATATAGGGACACGCAAAAGGGGTATCTTCTGGGCGAAGCATTTCATCACCAACTCGAGTATCTAGAAATATTATTTTCTTTGAAGTTCGCTTTCTTACAAACACAATTCTAGACATGCTTCGTAATGTCACTTATATGAACAAGTTTGATGAAGATATGGTAGCTACTAACCCTCCACTTGACCTGCATTACCTATGAATGTAATACCCCAAGAGCCCTAAGACGTAATCTAAAGTTGAAATGAGATAAAATAAGATTTTTCTACACTGTGTCACAGGACGAGTCTTCCAAAGGATCCGTGAGGTGCACCACGAGTCACTAAGTGACTTGTGGGGAGGAGGGTACACTTAGTTGAAAATTTTGGTCTTGAGGTTGACCATGTGTGAGACCATGAGTCATGTCATCACCACGAGTCGTCGGGCAGCCGTGGTCGTGGAGTTTGATCTGGGTATTGAGAAGTTAGCAAGGTCCCCAAACGACCAGTCACCACGAAGTCATCTAGTACACCACGAATCATGGTGCCCCTCGTAGTGACCGCAGAGGTGGAATCCTGGGTTGATAGCAATGATAGGCAGACGATGAGTCATCCCTCGCAGCACCATTCATCCAAGCCTCTAATTGGAAACTAGCAAAGGAGAGCTTCCTACAAATTTATTTAGGGCTTTTTCATAATTCCTAAGTTCCTAAGGCCTATACTACATCGTTTTAAGCTCGTATAAGTGTGTTTTAAGAGGGTTAGTGTCATGCCCCGAGTCTATACTCCTAGACGAAATGCGTACTCAAGCCACAAGTGACCCTAAGTCAACCCTAGTCTATGATACATTCAATTTAGTAAACATAATAGCGGAAGCCTTAAAATAATAATGTAATACATTTGTGAAAGAAATTCAACCACATAGTTTAAAACATCCGAGCAATACAAGTAAACTAAAACCACATTTTGTGTCTAAAAGCCAACTAACCGAGGAGTTACAGGACAAGCCCCTGTGCCTAACTCTAAGCTCCAATCGAATTAATAATAAAGGAAACTGGAATAATGAAATAACATCCTTGAAAGTTAAGGACTCACACTTCGCTTATCGAGGGGAGACGAACGAAATCGGCTAATGGCACGGGTCTCGAGATCTCGCGGCTAGTCATGAAACATACAACATAAAAGTATGTAAGTTAGTACTTTGAATGTACCTGGTAAGCTGAGAAAACATAACTAAATATAAAGATCAACTGAAAAGTGACATGCAATGACCAACCGATATCGAGATGAATGACTCAGACAAACTAAGATGGTCAAGATGACCCCGTCTAATGGTGTGAAAGACAAGCCTAAAACTAAAGTTCTAAGTCCGATACACTACACCGATCCGATATAAACCGATAGAGCTAAAACCGACTAAACTTTATCCCGAGACCGGACTAAGCTAATTCAGTGGGAGAGTCTATAACCGACATGTAACCACATGAGCTAAACGTGGAGTCTGATGTATATGCCCTGCACCTAATAGGGACCCAATATACTAAAGGGTATGTAGGTACAATCGGGGTGATCATTAAAGTCTAGGCCAATCAGGCCAATAAATACTATAACCTATGTTGGCAACGTAGTTCTTAGGAACCCGGGGTGTGCCGAAACCCCAATCCGCTAGGTGCGAAGTCCTTTTCCCACTCGGAATACCTAAATCAATACTAAGCCGATAGCTCCTCAGTGGGGCCCAAGACTAGTCACTGATATATAACCGATAGTACCTTGAAGTTTTATCAGATTAGATTCTGAAACTGGGTCCTAGACTGGTTAGAGCCGTTATCTAGAAGCTGAAAACTCATCCAAGAACAAACTATAATCGTAGTTTGGTCCGAAGGCTAGTTAGAGTTGTTTATCTAAAGTGTCATGACCACCTAGTGGACCAAAAACTAAGTTTTGAGTCTCGATTCTCGATAATCGGGAGTGTATCACAAACACCTCAAGGATTTCGTAGTCAAACCGATCGCCTGACAAATTCTAAATAGCACGAGGGAGATTCTCTAATGCCTAACTGAACCGAACTACTAAGCAGCCTAATGTAGAGAATTCAACTTATTCCAACAACTTGGGAATCAACAATATGGCAAAAATTTTCAAGACAATGAGGAAATCTCATCCTACAAGCATTACTATAGTTTTCATTCACACCAGTGGCTAAAAATCAGTCTTATCAAGGGATTAATTACTCAACATCTAAACAACAAAGAATACTACAAAAATCACCCAAATCACACTTCACAAACCACAGGAATTTAATAAATAAATACGTTTACCCGGGCTTAAGGCTTAAAGTCACTTTTAGAAGAACATCAACAATTTGGTCAAGAACTGATGGAGATCATATCAACAATAAGCATGGATATCATTCTGATGTGAAATCAACGAAAAACAAACATGTAACCTCTTCGTACTCGCAAAGTTGAGGGCTAAAACCGATAGAGAAACTACAAAGACGGTTTTGGGGGACACAAGGGAAGAACTATCCCCTTGTTGATTCCCACATACCTATCTTAGAATTCCCTTGAGGAGGAAACTTGAATTTCGAGATGGATGAAGAGCCTGACCTTACTCTGGAAGTTCTTGAGAGAACTCTTCAATGATTTTTTCGGTGGTATGACATGGGAATGCAGGGGAAAGCGTTGTTCATTCCCACCAATAGGTCTGAAATTACATCTAAAATTACATAGTTAAAGTTTAGGAAGAGTATAAAATTACTAAACAACCCTTCAAAATCATAGGGAATAATCGACGGCAGCCCTCACGAGTGACCTAATCTAAGTCAGGTCGCTGACCACTACCGTGGTCACCTCATTAAGCACACTGCCCAAAATCACCGATGGTCACCACGAGGGATATAACGAATCGTGGTGAGTTACCATGACTCTGGTCACCGGGGTCAGGACTACACCGTTGAAACCCTAAAGATCCTCACGGCATACCCACGACTCACATGTCACGCATAATGAGTCGTGATGAGGACTCATGGGGTTGTGGTGGAGGACCACACTGGTGGTGACAATCATTAGTTCACCGGCACAACCTTCCATTTCTCAATCCCCTTTCCACGACCGACCTAACGAGTCGTTAGGGTCTCACAATGACTCGTTAGGGGTGAGTCATTTTGAGCATTTATGCATATTTTCCATATTTTCTATTTTAAGTCATGGATCTAGTCTTTGAGTTTTCGTGGCATTACAATATCTCACCCATGGAAATATTCGTCTCGAATGTTGGAAAAACCTGTGAGAAGCAGTAGAATTTCACTATTATGCTCAAATACTAACAAAATGACTACTCTCCTTTCAAAATACATAACTAAACTTAATTCACTTTTTATACATACTTCCAAAGTCATATAAAGGAAACTTAAAACTTAAATTGAACCCAACAACTAAATTGTTTTCAAGGAAAACTAATATTTTAAGTTGTAACAGAAGGATGGGAGAACAAGCGTGGGTATTTGGCCATCATATATGCTTTAGCCTCCCCGAGCTCCTCGACCTATTGATTTCTCCATAAGACCTTGACTAAAGTTGTTTCCTTGTTCCTTAGCCGACCTAACTTGAAGGTCAATAATCTAGACTCGGACTTCTAAAGAGACTATCTTTCACCCCCACACTTTCTAACTAACAACTGAACTTGGATCACAAATTCGCTTCTTTAATAAGGACACATGGAATACTAGGTGCAAAAATCAAGCACTCTCAAGGTAATTCTAGGCTCATAGGCTACATTGCCAATCCGACTCCAAATCTATAGTAGTCCTACATACCTGGACTTAGTTTTCTTTCTTCCCTAATCTCATCACCCCTTTCATGGATGAGATTCTTAGATGTACCCGCTTTCCGAAGCAAACTCCAATTTCTTTTTCCTCACATCGCATAAGACTCCCGATGGCTTTGAGCTATTTTCATTCTTTTCTCTCGATGAGCCGTATTCCTTTATGTATAGCTTCATGAACCGAGTCTAGCCCGATTATGTAAGCTTCACCCACCACCCAATAGGAGATCCGTATTCCTACCATACAATTCTTCAAACGGGGACATCTGGATATTGGAGTGGTAGCCGTTTCGGTACACGAAATCGATAAAGAGGCAAGTGATCATCCCAAATTCCCTTGAATTAATCATGCACACCCTCCAACATATGTTCTAGGTCTGGAATAGTCTCCGCTTCACTTGTCTCATTTGTCTCAAGGAAAGTGAAAGGTCAGGCTGAGCTTGACCGTGTACTCAGTCCTTTCTCGAAAGACTTCTAAAAGTGAGAGGAATTATGACTTCCGTCTCGAAATGATGGATAAGGGCACCCTGGTGAAGTATAACAACTTTCTGACATAAATTCAGCATAGTCCTCAAACCGAATCATGGTTTTAATCGGGAGGAAGTGTGCTGATTCTGGTCATCCGGCCTATTATCACCCAAATTGAATCATGTTACTAACGAGTCCAAGGTAGACCCATAATGAAGACCATGTTCACTTCTTCCCACTTCCATGTGGGTGATGATATCCTCAATCATGCCTACCGGTCTCCGGTGTTCTACTTTAACCTTTGGCCGGCGCTTGGGTAAACTTCAAGCCAAATTTAGCAATATCTCTTTCAATGTCATTCCACCAAGAAATTTCCTATAAATCATGGTTTATTTTAGTAACTACTGGTGCATGGAATATATAGAATTGTGTGTTTCAACCAAGATTCTCAAGTTGTCCGAACTCAACAATATCAGGTGCACACAATCTACGCCGGTAACAAAGCACCCTATCTCCCCCTTAGAGAAAAAGCTTCATTTCTTTTCTCTCGAGAAGTACTTCCCTGCTTCGAGTAAGACGTGATCTTTGGTCCCGGCCCGTACTCTCACTTCAACCACCAAGGAGGAATCTATCCACTTTGTAGTACCACTCCACCCTTGGCTGAATCCACCAACTATACTCCCAATAGAGCTATCCTATGAATATCCTTTAGCATTTCCTTTTGCCCTCTTCTCAACATAAGCTACGCTTCCCATAGAAAATCCGCTATTGCATTATCCTCATTGGCTTTGACTCTGGGTGATACAACATGCTTATGTCATAGTCTTTCAAGAGGCTCCAACCACCTTCTCTCGGGAGAAGATTTAGGTCCTTCGACCGAACACATACTAAAGGCTCTTTATGATTCGTAAAACGTATAATTTCTCCATATCTTCGCCGCAAAACACCACCACTACCAACTCCAAGTTATTAGATAAATAGTTCTTCTTATGAACTTTGAGCTGTCTAGAGGCGTAGGCTAATACCTTGCCCTCTCTCGCATCGAATGCAACTGAGTCCAACTCTAGAAGCATCACAATAGACAACCAACCCATTTGTTCCCTCCGCAAGGTCAAAACTGGATGAGTGAATCGGGCTCAACTCTTGGTAACTCTTCTCACATGCATTCGACCATTGGAACTTCTCTCTTTCTCCGAGTTAACTTAGTCATAGGAGATGCTATAGAGGAGAAGCCCTCCACAAACCGTCGCACAACCACTAAGCCTAGGAAACTTCTAATTTTACTGAGAGGTAGTCTAGGAAAATCCTTCACGTCGCTATCTTGTGAGGATCTACCTCGTATTCCTCACCAAGACCATATGACCTAATAAATTCATGACCTTAACCGAATTTGCAATTTGCCAACTTGGGGAACAACCGGCGGTCTATGAACGTATGTAATACTAATCGCAGTGGTTAGCACATGCTCTTCCTCATTTCAAGTATAATGTCGTCAATAAATAAAATGATGATCATATCCAGGTACTGCTTAAAGACTCTAATTCATCGTGTCCATGAAGGTTGGAAGGGAATTTATTAGCCTAAAGGACATAACCACAAAATTGTAGTGACCAAAAATTGCCCGACGTTGTTTTCGGGTATGTCACACTCTCTGAACCGTAGCTGATGATACCTCACCAGATCTATCTTCAAGGAACAACTGGCTCCCTAAAGTTGGTCAAATAGGTCATCAATTTTGGGTAGGGGATACCTTGTTCTTTGACTGTGACTTTGCTTTAGCCGACGATAATCTATGCACATTCCGAGAGATAGTCTTTCTTACGCACAACAAGAGCTGGAGCAATCTCTAAGGAGAGATACCGGCTCCACAAAACCCTTGTCTAGAAGATCTTTAAACTGCTCCTTCAAGTCCTTAATGCTCGCTGGAGCCATTTATAAGGAGGATAGAGATGGGCCGAGTATTTGGGAGGAGGTCCATTCGAATTCTATTTCCTGCCCGAGGAACTCGAACATCCTCGGGGAAAACATCTAGGAACTCACCGACTACCGGAACCGACCGTATAGTTGGGGTCTCAAAGTTGGAATCCTTGACTCGAACTAGATGATAAATACATCCCTTGGAAATGAGTTTCGGGCCTTAAGGTAGGAAATAAACTGACCCTTAGGCGTTAAACTACCGCTCGTCCATTCAAACACTCGGTTCATTTGGAAACTAAAACTTGACAACTCTAGTTTACAAGCCAACTTAGGAATAACCGGATCAGAACAAACCATGCCGAGGGATACCCAAAAATCAACCATGTCTAACTCTACAAGATCGCTTGGGATGAATTTATTCAGGATCGAGATCAAGTGCCTTATACACCCGCTAGCTCTAATCGAATCGCCTACAAAGAAGTGAGACCCACAATGGTCTCCAGAGTGACTTCAGCCGATAATTGAACCGGATCGTTTCATGTGGAGTCATAAATGAAAGTAGCTCCTGGATCTAGAGGGCATACACATCCAGATGAAAAGAGGTGTAACATACCCGTGAGTTCTCCTAATCCCGACTAGAAGACAAAGAATAAAAAACAATTTTGGCGCCGACTCATTTCGTACTCCGATTTGTCGGGCTCGTTGAGCTAGTCGGCCTTCTCGGGAGCTGATGATGTGGTGGATTGTGCTCTCCCGTCCTCAAATAAGTGAAATCCTTGCCGATGATCAAGCTTTCCACAACCAAAACAACCTCTCAACCTCAAGCACACTCTCCCTAAGTGGGTTCCCGCCGCACTCGTGGGGCAAAGCTAGATATCTCGTTTCCCGACAATCTGTAGCTCTAAGAATTAGAGCCAAATGCTCCACTACTCCGATCCTAGTAGCAACTGGGTTGGAGCGCTGGAGAGCTTGGTGCTAGGACCCTCGCTGTTGTTGCTGCTACTATTGTTACGCCGTGGGCGGTTGCTGCCGCCCGACCTCTTATTACCATGATTTGACTGACCGGCCCTGCCCGCTTATTCTTTTGCTCGTGTCCTTCAATTTTCCTACTTTCAATATACCGGGAATAGACAATCGTGCCGAGGTCCATATCCCTAATCAAACATCACAGTGTTACTTCCCTGAGGACTGTGCCCGACACTCCGTTCACAAATCTCGCATGCGAGCCCTTGGCTCGCCACCATGTCGTGAGCATAATTTCCTGGCTGTGCCCGGTAAAACTCTAGAGCATACTTCCACCGTTCTATTCCTCGCCTCAAGCTCCGTAAACTCCGCTACCTTGTCTTCCGGAAACCCCCTCGGGAAAACATTTAGGAAGGGGCTATGTTGAACTCCTCCCACTCCACCGGTCCTCGGCCCCCACTAGCCGCCTCTTTTCCACTATTCCTACCATACCCGGCTACCCTTTAGTCAGGTAGGCAACCAAGTCGCACTCTCAAAAGAGATGAAACTTATAATGCGTAATCTTCGTAATCTCATCTATAAACTCTTAGGGTCCTCCCCCACTTTGGATCCTTGAAAAGATGGAGGGTTCATGGCGCGGTGAGGTCCCGCACCCTAGCAGCAGCTGGGTAGGATCCATTGTTGTTAACTCGGTACTACTTATTGGTTCACCTAATTAGGGACGGTTTGGACGCAGCAATTGAATAGTCGCTCAATTCAACAAGCTGACACCGAATTATCCCCAGGCCGCCGGGCCGGCGGAGTAGTCCGCCGGGCATTTCTAGCCTTCCTTCCATTTTCGTGCCTGGGAGAATATTTCACTAAAATAAAGCAGAAAGCATGAGTTAGAAGGACGTTTCGTAATTGAATTTTAACGCATGATACGTAGCATGAACAAAAGAGAGTTTTCCTAATAACATCTTGTAGCCTCCCTACCATAAGTGTGGTGCGCTACACACCCATGAAAAATACTCCTACTCGATGCGGCTTGTGACATTTCAAGGATACTCATAACCTAGGGCTCGATACCAAGATTGTCATGCTCCGAGTCTATACCGTGGATCTTAACAAGGTACTTGAAGCCAAGTGACCCCAAGTCAACCTCTAGTATATGATACACTAGACTCCGGAGTAAACATAATAAATGTGCTTCCAAAATAATAACATATAAGACATTCATGAAAGAAATTTTGAATCACATAATTTAAAACACCTTAGCAATACTAGTAAAGTGAAACTACATCCGTGTGTGAAAGCAATTTAACTTAGGAGTTACCGGACAAGCCCCCATCTATTTCTAAGTCTAACTCGAAATTATAATAAAGAAACCAAATAAATGAAATAACATCCTCAAAAAAGACGAGGACTCAAGCACTTCGCTCTAAGGAGGTAGATCTCGAACAAAATCGGCAATGGCGTTAGGATTCGAGAACTCATGCTATATCAAAAATAATACAACATAAAGTATGCGTCGCACTCAATGTACCGGAAAAGGTGGAGAAACAAAACGAATATAAAAACTGAACTAAAAATGACATGCAATGACCAACTAATATACTCGAGCCGAATGATTGTAATAAACCGAGATGGTCTAACTGACCCTATCTAATGGTCAAAGACAAGCTCTATGTTCGAAATTAGCATGAGATACTACACCGATTCGATCTAAACTAATAGGAGCTAAAACCTAACTGTAACTTTATCAGCGAGACTGAACTAAGCCGACTAGTGGAGAGTCAATAATCAATATGTAACCACGTAAACTAAATGTGGATTCGATGTATACGCTCAACCGATAGGGACCCAATATACCTTGCCATGGTATAGAGGTACGTAACTGGGTGATCACAAAAAACTGGGGCCAATCAAAACCAATAAATACCGTAACCTATGTTGGTAACGTAGTTTTAGGAACCCTCGGGTGCGTTGGAACCCCGGTCCACTGGCAAGCAGCCCGCTTCCACTAGAATACCTAAACCGACCAAGATTATATTCCTAACTGGGTCCAAGACTAGTCGTGATATATAACTCGATATTATCCTAGAGACATCGCACTGCATTCAAACTAGGTCATAGACTCGGTCAAAGCGCTATCTAGAAATGTCATAACCGTGTAAGAAAAAACTATAACTGGTTTCTGTGGTCCTAAGTCTAGTCGAGTTGTTTATCTAAAGTGTAATGACCGCCTAGTGACCAATGAAATTGAGTTCGAGAACCGATTCTCATAACCAGAGGCATCACAAACACCTCAAGGATTTCTTTAGTCAACCGACGCTTGAAATTTTTTGAATAGAATCAAGAGATTCTACATTCTAATCGAATTGAACTACTAAGAAGCCAATCTGAGAATTCAACTATTCCAACAACACGAGAACCCACAATATGGAAAAAATTTCAAGAAAATAAGGAAAACTCATCCGACAAGAAGTACTATAGTTTTCTCAATTCGTAAAGGTGGCTAAAATCATTCTTGTCAAGGGAGTAATTACTCAACATCTAACAACACTAATACCAAAATCATCACAAATCATACTTCACAAACCATGGTGAATTTCTTACATAAATACGTTTCATTCGAAGGCTCGTAGCTTAAATTCACTTTTGCGGTGAACATCAACAATTTGGTCAAGAACCGATGGAGATCATATCAAAAAAATAAGCATGGAAATCATTCTATGTGAAATCAATAAAGAAAACATGTAATCTCCTCGCACTTTCGCAACTAGGGCATGTAGAGACTATAAGAGGGTTTTGGAGACACAAGGGAAAACTATCCCTTCTGGAATTCCCACTCACCGTTCAAGAATTCTCTTGAGGAGGAAACTTGGAATTTCGAGATGTATGAAGAACTCCTAGACCTTGATCTCCGAAAGTTTCCCGAGAGAAGCTGAAGGGATTTTCTCTCGAGAATGTGCATGTAAATAAGTGAGAGGTTGTTCATTCCCACTAATAGGTCTGAAATTCGCTACTCCAAAACGATGTAGTTAAAGTTTAGATATAGGAAATTACTAAACAACCCATAGAAAATCATAGGTAAAAATTGATTTTCGCCTCCTCACGGTGACGTAATGGGTTATGGCCGCGACCACGATTCGTGGTCACACATATTGAGTACACTATCTCAAAATCACTCATGATCACCACGAGGGATGTAACAATTCATGGTGAGTGACCACACCACGGTCACCTATCGGTGGTCCACACCGCCCGAAACCCTAAAGTTCCCACGGTGACACCACGACTGTGGGTCACACATAACGAGTTGTGATGAGGACACGGGGGCACACTACCTAACCGCTAACTTCCGACCTGTGCCCGACCATGAGTCACCTAATGGGTCATGGTGGAGGACCACGACTCGTGGTGACACTGCTAGGTTCACTCGGTACTACCTTTTCATTTCTCAGTCCTCTTTTCACGACCGACCTAACGGTATCGTTGTGTCTCACAAAAACTCGTGAAGTGAGTCAATCTCGAGGCATTTCTGTAGATTTTCCAGCTTTTTTTGTTTTAAGTCCTTGACTGTATTTGAGTTTCTCGGGGTACAAAGAAGCTCATTCTAAATCCATTCTCTTCTATACATGCAATCCTAGAAGTTTCTAAGGGTGATCAAGATTAGATTCATCAAGTCTTTCCCACCCAAATTTCATCGGGCTTTCGCAGGGTTTGTGAAATCAGATTTCTCTGTGTATGTAGGGTTACGAATGGGTGTATTCATCCAACCCATGCCTAATCCCTCCTCAATTTCATGAAAATTCTATTTGATGAATCTATGGGGTTTTAACCCAACATGTGAATTCTCTAAGTACCAATCATGGGTATGATCTGTACATGCTTTCTATAGTTGAATTATGATTCATTAGCATATTTTACAATGTTTTTAATTACAAATTATATTATCAAGTTTTTCACAAATTATGCTGTAAACCTATGGAAGTTTATGAAAGTTGAGATTATGATGTATGTATTCAAGCATGATGAGATGTATTTGATGAAAGTATGATTTCGAATTACCAATGTCCATGTTCACATTTTCAAATGATCAAATCTATGTCAAGCATTTTTAAGTCTGGGCAAGCCCATATGATCAAGTATGTTTCATAATTTATCTAATCTTCATGTGTTAGCTTACCACATGGGTTTTGGAGTCTAGACTCCAACTATTTTCAGCTTGTGGTATGGTTTGATACCAAGGCTCCTCATGTTATAAATTTAGATTATGCATGTATGTTATGATTCAGCTTAATCACTAGATGATGGTCAACTTCATTGAAAAATAATGGAGAGCATATGCATGTTTTTGGTAGTAGTGTCTATCACAGAGTAGGCTAAGGGTCAGTCAACCCTATACCTTAGAACTACGTGCAAACATAGATATGTTCAGATTATTTGGGACCTCCCTTTTGAGCTTCCCCTTCCCCCAAGAGGCCTTCAACTTGATATCGATATCATGGTAGCATCCTTAGACCTGGCAAAGCTTTCGACGGCTTTGCCCACTTGAGTGTAATAGTCTGGACCATGTAAGCTCTATTGTGGTAATGTTGGTTATATGAAGAATCTCCCATTGTTCCTCATGATTTTAGTTATGCATGTTCATCAGTCATGTTGTTATGTTTTCAGCAGATTTAACCCAATATTCACTTTTACTTATGATTATCAGTTTTCAGCTTTGGGTCGTTCGATTCAGTTATGTTAGCATGCAAGCCCTACTCTCAGACTCTTATGATGAAATGTTTATGATATGCATGATCTCTGATTTTACTTAGCAATTTTACTTAGCAATTTTACTTAGTACATTCAACGTACTCACCACATACTCTATGATGTATCGTTTCATGAGATAGGCTTCGATATTCAGGCTCAGTCCCACCATTAGCAAGATCCTCAGTGTTAGCACTGTTTAGCCAGAGTTGGTGAGTCCTCATCTTTCGGGGGATCTTCTTTTCAATTATATTTTCAGTACATTCAGTTTCATACATTGGTGCATTAGTGGGCTCTTGTCCCATCAATTCGTCAAGTAGAGGCTTATCAAACATAGTATGTATTCAGCTTCAGACTTGTGTTATGTATTCTGATGTTCATATGTTAGGAGATGTTCAGACTTCTGATATATTATATATGTTAGACTTTTCCTTGATTATATTGAGTGTAGATGTCGTGTTAATGCCATATGTCGACTTGGAGCCTCTCTGGGTTCTTTGTCCGGTGTATTGATCCGGGCCTATGTCCGAGTCGTGACCAACTTGGTCTTAGAGCATTAGTTTTTGATGTATCCTAGGGTGTCTGAAATCCACATTAAGTAGAGTCTTTTTCATGGGTTTGAAGAGCACCACACTTATGACGAAGTGGCTACGAAATGTTTTAGGAAATGTTCCCTCCTTTCATAATCTAAGTTGTGCAATGAAATGTATCTCTATCCTTCTATCTCATAATATACACATTTGCATAATCATCCCTCCTCACCAAGTAAATGGAAGGAGAAACGGAAAGGAAAATGGCCATAAGAACGGCAACGGGGATGGGCACCAACAGGCCCCACCAGCCCCTGAGGATCATGTATCCAAACAGGTTGCTCACGCAGAGTTCAGGGAAGCCATACAGATGTTAGATTAGGCTTTGACCATCGAGGTCAACTAACAGGCCATAGCGCATGACCCTCAGAACGGGAATGCGGCAGCAGCGAGAGTCAGAGATTTTCTGAGGATGAACCCTCCGGAGTTCCTTGGGTCAAAGGTGGATGAGGATTCACATGAGTTTATTGATGAGGTTCTGAAGATCACCGAGATCATAGGGATATCTATGGAGGAGTGCACGGATCTATCCTTGTATCAGTTAAAAGGGGTTGCACATATCTGGTTCAAGCAATGGAAAGATAGCAGGGCAGTTGGAGCATACCCTATTTGTTAGGAGGAGTTCCATACTGCATTTCTGGATCTATTCTTCCGTCGTGAGATGAGGGAGATTAAAGAAGCTTAGTTTGTGAACCTGAAGCAAGGTAACATGACAGTCCAGGAGTATGCTTTAGAGTTCATACGCTTGTTCAAGTATGCACGTAAGATGGTGACAGATCAGAGAGCCTGATTGATTCAGTTTGTGCATGGGATAGCAGACTATTTGGTCAAAGATTATCCGACTGTGATGCTTTATCAGGACATTAACTTCCCCCCCCAATAGTTTTGTATTCCTAGCAGATAGAGGCAGTACATGTGAGTGAGCGGGAGAGAGAGGCCAAGTGGGCCCGTACTGATAGCTTTGGGTTCTTCCAACAGAGACTTGGAGGTGGGCACCGTCAGCAATCCCACCAGGGATCTTCAAACTCTAGCGCTGTCAGCTATGAGTGTGACATCTAGGTCTAGGTGCGACTAGAGGGGACAAGTATCAAGCTCTAGAGGTCAGGGTAGAAGGCCCGAAAAGTCCAAAATTTTGGAGTGTGGAAGGTGTGGCCGTAGACACATGGGTCAGTGTTTGGCAGGTTTAGGTGCTTGTTTTGGGTGTGAGGAGGCCGGACATATTCTTAGAGATTGTTCAGTAGCCAGACAGGGCCATTATAGGGGCCGAGGCCTAGCTTCCAGTTCAGTAGGTCTACTAGCACGCCCAACTCAGTAGGGGGCATCTACTAGTGCGGGTGGTGGTCAGCGCTAGAATTAATTCTATGCCCTAGCATCTCGCCAGGACCAAGAGGTCTCTCTAGATGTAGTTACGAGTATTCCACCTTGATGTATATGCATTGTTAGATCCAATGGATGCTTTATCTTTTGTGAAACCCTATGCTGCTATTAGTTTCGAAGTCAGTCCTGAAATCCTATCAAAACCCTTCTTAGTCTCTACTCCAGTCGGTGATTCAATTATAGCTCGATGGGTATATTGAAATTGCCCTATCACAGTTCTTCAGAAAGTCCCCTCAAGCAGATTTAGTAGAGCAAGCCACGAAATATTTTAATGTAATCTTTGGCATGGATTTGCTACATGCATATTATGCCTCAATAAATTGTAGAACCCATGCGGTAGAGTTTCGATTCCCGGGTGAGCCAGTCCTAGAATGGAAGGGTTGTTCAACTGTGCCTGTAGGTCGCTTCATCTCCTACCTTAAGTCTAGAAAGTGATTTCTAAAGGTTGCATGTACCATCTAGTTAGGGTTAAGGATGCTACGTCCGAGACCCAGACTATACAGTCAATTCCTGTAGTGTGCGAATATCCAAAAGTGTTTTCAGATGATTTACTAGAAATTCCTCCTGAGCGGGAGATTGATTTTGGCATTGACCTTCTTCTTGATATTCAAACTATATCTTTTCCTCTTTACAGAATGGCTCCAACTGAGCTAAAGGAGAAGTTGAAAGACCTTCTAGACAAGGGTTTCATCAGACCAAGCGAATCCCCGTGGGGTGCACCAGTCCTCTTTGTCTGAAAGAAAGATGGTTCCTTTCGTATGTGCATTGACTATCGACAACTCAACAAGTTCACAATCAAGAACAGGTATTCTCCCCCCAGGATTGATGATTTGTTTGACCAGCTTTAGGGTGCTAAGTGCTTTTCAAGGATAGACCTCAGATCTGGATACCATCAACTTAGGGTTCGAGAGAGTGACATTCCAAAGACAGCCTTTAGGACTCGGTATGGTTACAATGAGTTTGTAGTTATGTCTTTCGGCTTAACGAATGCTCTTGTAGCTTTTATGGATTTGATGAACAGGGTGTTCAAGCCATACTTGGACACGTTCATGATTGTGTTCATATACGATATCCTTACATACTCCCGGGGCGAAGAGGAGCATGCCGCTCATTTGAGTGTGGTGTTACAGAATCTTGAGGATCGCCAATTATATTCTAAGTTCAGCAAGTGTGAGTTTTTATTGAACTCAGTGGCCGTTTTTGGTTAAGTGGTGTCAAGTGAGGGTGTACAGGTGGACTCTCAAAAGATAGAAGCGATGAAGAATTGGCCTAGACCAGTCAGTCCTTTGGATATCAAGAGTTTCTTGGGTTTAGATGGTTATTACCGAAGGTCTGTTGAAGGATTTTCATTCAGTGTAGCACCATTGACTAAGTTGACCCAGAAGAAAGTGAAGTTTCAATGGTCGGAGGCTTGTGAGAAGAGCTTAAGAGTGTTGAACACTCAACTCATCTCAGCACCGGTGTTGACCCTACATAAGGTTACTGATAGGTTTGTAGTATATTGTTATGCTTCAAGGATCGGTATTAGGTTTAAACTAATGCAGACGGTAAATTTATAGCCTATGCTTCCAAGCAACTGAAAGTCCATGAAAAGAACTATCCGACTCTCGACCTCGAGTTGGCAGCACTAGTATTTTCCTTGATGACTTGGGGACACTATTTGTATGGGGTCCATGTGGATGTGTTTATGGACCACAAAATCCTACATTACATTTTTACCCAAAAGGATCTGAATCTACATTAATGCCTCAGAAACTCAAAAACCAGACCCGGGAGTTGAAATAGAGAAAACAGGAATTTTTGCATGAGATCACAGAACGAGTAATCCTATGACCTTTGGGGGTAGGCAATAAGTCGTGAAGTGACTCATTGGTAAGGGTCCAGACTTGGTAGAAAAAGTTGGGAAAAATGGAGTGACCATAAGTCGTGGTCAATACCATGATCCCTTAGGTGACCCGTTGCCAGTAGTTTATTGAAGACTAGGAGGAAGTTTGGTAGTGTACTTCACGATTAGTCACCACGAGTCGTGGTCCAAACCGCGATAAATAGTTGGGAGAGTAATGATCTTGGTAGTGAAGTTGACGAGTGGGTCACCACGAGTCATAGGGTACTCAACGAGTCATGGTGTCCCTCGTGGTGACCAATAGGGGATTTTAGGCAGTGGACTCAACGACTGCGACCATGAGTCGTGGTCACTGGACACAAGTCGTAAGGTTCCCCGTGGGGACTAGCAATTAGTTTTTTTTCTATGAATTTCCTAAGGGTGCTTCGGTAATTTCCTAACCTCCTAGATCCTAAACTAAGTCATTGTGGGTTATTTTGAGGGGATTTAGAGGGGCAAAACGGTTTTCCCCCTCATTCCCACTCATCTTCGGAAAGATACCGTAATCTTTCCTCTCAAGAAGCTCTAAAGTAAGACTAGGGCTTTTCCTCCGTTGCAGCAGTCCAAGCTTCCTTCTCCAAGGAAATTCTTACTCAGGTATGTGGGAATTCAACACGGAGATATTTCTTCCCTTGTGTACCCCAAAAGCCTTCTCTAGTTTCTCATTAAATCGTAGCCCTGAGCTTTCAATTGTAAAGAGAATATATGTCAGTTTTCTTTGAATTCACATAGAATGATATCCATGATTATTTTAGACATAATTTCCATCAGTTCATGACTAAACTAATGTTATTCCCATAAAAGTGAATTCTAGCCCTGAGCTTTTGAATAAGGTTGAATTTTGTGTGAGATTCAAGTATTATGTTTTCTTCTACTTACTCAGTACATTCAAAGTACTGATGCATACCTTTTATTCTATATCGTTTCATGATACAGCCGTAGGTTCTCATACTCAACATTGTTAGCTAACCTCGCTCATACTTTCTCAGCAGCTTCATTTGTTCCTTTGAGGACGGAGATCATTTCTTTCAGCTCAGCTTGTTTTATTTAGATTTGGAGTTAGCTGGGGGCTTGTTCCATCCACTCATCAGTTTTATTGGCTACCAGACATAAACATATTACTTTCAGACTTTCATTTTTGTTCAGATGATTTTAAACTTTATTGATTCAATTTATTTTCCTATATAAATGTTTTATGATAGTATTTTAAGACTTCCGCAAATTATGTTTACTCAGAATGGTAGTGTATGATAGACCAGGGTTGACTTGGGGTTACTTGTGACTCCAAGTACCATGTCCCATCCAGGGTGTAGACTCGGGTCATGACAAACTTTGTATCAGAGCACTAGGTTTAGAGTATCCTCAGAATGTCTTAAAGAAGCATCTTGTAGAATCCTTTTCATGGGTTGAAGAGCACCACACTTATGACGGGGAGGCTACGAGATGTTATTAGGAAAACTCTCTTTTGTTCATACTATTTATCATGTGTTAAAGTTAGATTCCAGAAACATTCTCTTAGCATGTGCTCTATTTCATTTCAGTGAATCATGCCTCCCAGATGCAGTAACGGAAGAAGGACCGGCAACGCCCATCGACCTGCCCCACCTGCTCCAGTATCCCCTCAGGATGACAAAGTGTCCACCACAGAGTTCAGGGTGACTATCTAGCTGGTCACTTAGACAATCACCAATTAGGTGAACCAGCAAATGGTTCCGATGAACACAAAGGGGCCGCAACAGCTACTAGGGTGCGGGACTTCACCCGAATGAACTCTCCATCCTTTCAAGGATCCTAGGTGGGGGAGGACCCCCAAGAGTTTGTGGATGACATTAAAAAGATTACTCGCATAATGGGTCTCAGCTCCTCTAAGAGTGCTTACCTGGCTACCTACCAGCTAAAAGGGGTAGCCCAAGTCTCGTATGAACAATTGAAAGAGAGACAGCCAGCGGGAGCAGGACCAGTGGAGTGGGAGGAGTTCAACAAAGCCTTCCTAGATAGATTTTTCCATGGGGAGCTCAGGGAGGAAAAAGTGGTTGAGTTCATGAACTTGAGACAGGGCAACAAAATAGTAGAAGAATATGCATTGGAGTTCACAAGGCTATCTAACTACGCTTCAGAGATGGTAGCCGAGCCAAGGGCTCGTATGTTGAAATTTGTGAATGGAGTGTCAAACCTGGTCCTCAAGGTGTGCATGACTACGATGCTTATCAAGGACATCTATCTCTCAAGCCTTATTGTTCATGCCCAGCAGACTGAGACATAGAAACTGAAGGACATGGAGCGAAAGAACAAGCGGGCAAGGATGGGCCAGTCAAATTATGGCCATCAGAGGTCTGGCGGTAGCAGCCGCCCATAGTAGTAGTAGCAACAACAGCAGAGAGCCCCATCACCCAGCTCAACCAGTGCCCCAACCTTTCGGTCCTGCCAGGATCGGAGCGGTGGAGTATCTAGCTCTTAGTCCAAGAGCTAAAGTGCAATAAACAGGTATCCAGCTTTCCCGAAGTGCCGCAAGAACCACCCAGGAGAGTGTGTTCAGGGTTGAGCGGGTTGTTTTGGTTATGGACAACTTGGGCATTGGCTTAAGGAATTCCCGTCAACAGGACGGGGAGATTGCAATCCACTACCTCAGCATCTCTAGCAGGCTGACCAGCTCAGCAGGATAACACATTAGGTATGAAAGGCGGTCAATCAAAACCATTTTTATGCATTGTCTTCTCGTCGGGACCGGGAGAGTTCATCTGACGTAGTCACGGGTATGATACGCCTCTTTCATCTAGACGTGTATGCGCTACTAGATCTAGGAGCCACACTACTGTTCATGACTCCCTATGTAGCAGTCCAGTTCAATATTAGTCCAGAGGTCCTCTCAGAACCATTCTTAGTCTCCACCCAAGTTGACGAGTCAGTTAGAGATAGCTGTGTGTGTAGAAACTGCCCAATCTCAGTCATCAATAAAGTCATTCCAGCATACCTTGTAGAGTTAGACATGGTCGACTTCGACTTCATCCTTGGCAAGGATTGGTTGCACTCTAGTTATGCCTTAGTCGACTGCAGAACTAGGTTCGTCAGGTTTTAGTTCCTTAATGAGCCAGCTCTAGAATGGTTGCGCAGTAGCTCAACGCCAAAGGATAGGTTTATTTCCTACCTTAAGGCCAGGAAGCTTATGTCTAAGGGATGTATTTACCATATAGTTCCAGTCAAGGATTCCGACTCTGAGACCCCAACTATCCAGTCACCCTATTGTCAATGAGTTTCCAGATGTGTTCCTCGAAGATCTTCCCAGAGTTCCTCCTGAACGGGAAATTGACTTCGGCATAGACCTTATTCCAAATACTCAGCCCATCTCCATCCCTCCTTATAGAATGCCTCAAGAAGAGCTTAAGGAGTTGAAGGAGCAGTTAAAAGACCTTCTTGACAAAGGTTTTATCGGACCCAATATCTCTTCTTGGGGTTGTAACACCCCGAAACTTTCCTAGACCAAATTCAGACATTAAATAAAACCAAAAAAACTAGAAATTATTCTGTCTCGAACGACCCCTACAATGGACCATTGGTGGAACCACTGAATCGTTGTAAGTGGCCGTGGTTAGTAGAAGCCTTCCCTCGAGGGGAAACAACAAGACATAGGATGACCCATTGTTCCTAACAAAGAGCTGTCCTGTCATCCGTTGAATCCCAGGTTTAGGGGTCTACCGAACACTTCCCTGAGACAATGAGAGGGAATAATGGCCCGTGGTAGACTCCGATGAGCCATTGTGACCACCCATCATCTGCTTCCAGGCCCCTGCCGCGTAGGCGACGAGTCTATACAACGACCGGTTGGTCCTACCAATGAGTCGTTGTGTTGACCATTGGTTCAAGGCCCTTTTTTCTCAATAGTACAATCGAAAGGTATCAACGGCCCATTGTTTCTTGCAACGAATCGTTATATCCTATTGTGGAACAGCTCCAGTAAACCTAGTTTCTAAACCCAGAAACCAAGGTTAGATTCAACGGGCTGTCATTTCTACTAATGACCCGTTCTGAGGCCAGTGGTTTCCTATCAGCCAGATTTTTGTTTCAGTTCCCAGTGTTACTTTTTTAATTTTACAACTTTTTAATCCCTAAAACACTTGTTTTAGGGTCACTAGGAGGGATAAAAGGGTATAGAATGACATTTCCCCCTCACTTTCACTCATCCTCTCAGAATAAGAACATAGAAATAGACAGGGAGTTCAGAACAACAGC
>JACEIK010006234.1:83018-94513 GCA_018107945.1 Datura stramonium | reverse complement strand
ATGATGTGAATATTCTGTATCACCCAGGGAGAGCTAATGTGGTGGCAGATGCCCTTAGCCGTAAATCTATGGGAAGTCTGGCACACTTACAACTTGAGCAACGGGAATTAGCCCGGGGATTGCATCTGTTAGCCAATTTAGTTGTTTGTGTAGCAGAAACAGAGGACAACAGAGCGGTAATACAGAACACTACAGTGTCGTCTTTAGTCGTGGAAGTAAAGGAACGGCATTGTGAACATCCTAGCCTGGTTCAGCTTAGAACCAGAGTTCAGCAAGGAGAGGTGACAGATTTTGAGACAACCGAGGATGGGGTATTGCGATATAAAGGTCGCCTTTGTGTTCTAGACATTGCAGGGCTTCGCCAGCAGATTATGGGCGAGGTACATTATGCCCGTTATTCTCTCCACCCAGGTTCGACAACGATATATCATGACATAAAGGAAATATATTGGTGGACAGGAATGAAAAAGGGTATAGCGGAATTTGTAGCAGAATGTCCTAACTGCCAGTAGGTAAAGGCCGAACATCAGAAACTTGGTGGATTATGTCCTCTTCGGCTTCCTAGGTCATCTCTTCTTTATTCCTATTCCTCCATAATACCTTAACAGAGGCTACATCTTTAGTTCTCAACCTACGAACCTACCGATCTAGTATGGCCACTGTAACCACTTCGTAGGATAACTCATCAGTAAACCTAAACGTCCTCAACTGACACAACTCGGGACGGATCTCCTTTGCACTTACGCAACATTGACACGTGAAATACTGGGTGGACAGATTATAGCTCCAAAGGAAGTTGTAGCTCATATGCCACTCGGCCTATTCTCTGGAGGATCCGATACGGGCCAATATATCTAGGTCTAAGCTTGCCCTTCTTGCCGACCCTCATCACGCCCTTCATGGGCAAAACCTTAAGAAATACCCAATCATTAACCTCAAATTCTAAATCTCTACGTCGTATATCATAATAATACTTCTGGCAACTCTGGCTGTTAACAAGCATTCTCTGATGAGTTTTACTTTCTCTACTGACTGGTGAATCATATCAGGTCCGACTAACTCTGACTCCCCTACCTGGAACCACCCAATAGGGGACCTGCATTTTCGCTCGTACAAGGCCTCATAAGGTGCCATTTGAACTACAGAGTGATAACTATTATTGTATGCAAATTCGATAAAAGGTAAATGCTCATCCCAACTTCCTCCGAAATCCAGCACACACGCCTGTAACATATCTTTGAGCGTCTGAATGGTGCGTTCTGCCTGACCATCCGTATGAGGATGGAATGTTGTACTCAGATTAACCCCTGTCCCCAATCCTTTCTTAAATGACTGCCAGAATCTAGCTGTGAATTGTGCCCCTCTGTCAGAAATAATAGAGGCGGGGACACTATGCAGTCGGACTATCTCTTTAATATACAACTAAGCGTAGTCTTCGGTAGAGAAGGTAGTCTTGACTGGTAGGAAATGAGCTGACTTCGTAAATTTGTCGACAATGACGCAAATAGAATCGAATCAGCGCCTAGTACGGGGTAATCCTATCAAAAAGTCCATATTGATCGCTTCCCATTTCCACGTAGGCACTGCTATATCCTGAGTTAATCCACCAGGTTTCTGATGTTCGGCCTTTACCTATTGGCAGTTAGGACATTCTGCTACAAATTCCGCTATACCCTTTTTCATTCCCGGCCACCAATATATTTCCTTTATGTCATGATACATCGTTGTCGAACTTGGGTGAAGAGAATAACGGGAATAATGTACCTCTACCATGATTGTTGGCGAAGTCCTGTGTCACGACCCGAACGGAGGCCCGAATCGTAGACAAGGGACAAGTGACCCCAAGAGACCCCAAGTCGACCCATGGCATAAGCATTCAACTAACTCATTCAATAAACAAGAAAAAAACATAATTATAAACTCAGCGGAAGTCAAACTCAATATAACAACAGAATAAATATCTTAAGATGAATACACGTCTAAGTCTAATAAGCCTCTAATTTGGATGAGCTGATGGGACAGTACCCCCAACTAGCTCAACAATACTGAAACTGAAAGGACATCTAAAAAAACTGAAGGTCTAGTCCTCGGAAGATGAGGACTTACAAAATAAGCAGATGCTAACTCTTATCAACGACTACGAATGGGGATGAACCCGAGAAGCGGATCCTGCATCATGAAATGATGCAACTTAGAAAGTATGCGGTCAGTAAGTGGAATGTATCGAGTATGCAAGGTAAGTAAAACTGCTAATTAGAATAAATCATTTAAAACATTTTATAACATATCATAAGCTTTCAACATTATAGGAAAGGCATACATGCATTCTTTCTGAATTCATAATCTTATCATAACATGACTATGCATAGATTTATAACATCATGACTGACTCGAATGACTCAAAGCTAAAACATAACATTTATATCAAAGCTGATTAATGAGTCAAACCTTGCTTTATGACCATGCATTCATAAGTATTCATCATGATTATTGAATAGGCAAATCTAAATGATATAGACAGTGCGAGACTCATCACTTAACCGACATACCACAATAGAGCTTACGTGGTCCCAACTATCACACTCAAGTGGGTAGAGCCATCCATAACCTTGTCAAGGTGATGGATGATACCATGATATCGATATCAAGTTGAAGGGACAATCGGGTTGGGGATAGCTCACAAGGGAGGTCCCCATAATATAATAGTATCAACCTACATTGGCGCGTAGTTCTGGGGCACAGGGTAATCGACCCTTAACCCGTTCGGTGCTAGATTCTTCTCCCAAAACATGCAATGCTCTACATCGTATATAACAAAGCTCAACATCATCTATTGACGAAGGTCAACATGAAATCTTGTATGACTCAACATTGTCTATTGACAAAGCTCATCAATGAAATCACGCATAGACTCGACATCATATAAAAATGAAGCTCAACATTGTCCTTCGACAAAGCTCAATAATGCTATACATCTCAATTATAAATTCATGCATTTGAGAAGCTTCATTTCAAAACATACCACAAGCTCAATCATAGGTTGGAGCATCTACTCCAAATCATGTGGTAAGCTACATGTAGAAATATTTACTCAACATACCAAAAGCTAGAATTCATAATAAAAATTGGGAAATTTCACTTTAAACAATGTGGTAAGCTTATGTCGAGGAAATCATCACTTTAAATCATCATGTGGCATTGCCCAACACTTTATCATACTAGGATCTACACATCTTATTTTGAAAACAACGTCATAATCATGGGTGGCTTTAGAAATATGCTTTTCATCATCAACGTCATCATTATCACACATTTACCATCAATCACCTCTTTTATGAACTCTTCATCCATGGGCGTTTTAGATTAAAATTTTATAAAATAATGTTTATAAGGAAAAACAATTTAGAATCCGCTCAAGCTTCATAAATCATCAATATAAATGTAATCTAATCATACCCATGTGTAGAGATTGAAGAATCATGCAATTGGGTAAAACCCCATACTTGATCATAGATAATTTATCACATTTTGATAGGGATTGGGCATGGGTGTGGAAGAAAACACTCACTCATAGCCTTACATACCTGGGAATGGTGAATTCTAACACCCTCTAATAGTCCAACCTGAGATTCCAACGGAAGCCTTGAGATTTTTCCTTGAATCTCTCCTTCAATCCTTCAAACTTGCATGCATGAGAATAATGGCTTAGGATAGGTTTTACCCTGCTTAAAACCCACTAAAACGAGCCTTAAACGATGTAGTATAGGTCTTAGAAACTTAATAAATTACAAGAAGGCCCTTCCTATTTTGCAGAAAATAACTGCAAGGTGACCCTAACGAGTGACCTGAAGATTCGTCAGGACGGGCAACAACTCGTTGAGTCGCCCGTCAAGTGCACTGGTTAACTGATCTGCTGGGGCTCGTGATGGACGACATAACAACTTGTTCCTCGAGACTACGACTTGTGGTCACCTTCCACCATGTACATTGCCTTAACATTCATGAAAAACCATCTTGCTTGATCACGACTCACCTCACGAGTTGTTGGGACTGGCCACGACTCGTGGGGTTCCATCCGTTAGGTACACTGGTCAGACTTCCTTTAAATCCTCAACCTCACCCCACAGTAGACCTAACGACTCGTGGTAGCTGACCACGTGTCGTTCCCACGCCCGTGGGGACCTCAACTCCTCAGCCCAGTCAAGCCTTCCCACGAGCCACCACACGACTCGTGGGGTCTCCTCACGAGTCATCTAATGACTCGTCTTGCACTGCTGTAACATTTTCCATATTTTTCCCCGTTTCAACTCCCGGATCCGATCTTTGAGCTTCCGAGGTATAACAATATCTCCCCCTTGGGAATATTCATCCTCGAATGTCAGGACCACATAGAAAACACAGAAACATGCAATCATCATATGCAAATACTGATTATTAAAATCGAGAACTGACGGAATGACTACCTCCAAAAAGAACTACATAGATGAACTTAATTCAAGCGTCACATACACATTCATACACATAAAGAAACTTGTACACATGAATTGAACATGAAAACTAGATAGGGTCATCGGGAAAAAACTGATACCTCAAACTGAAACTGAGCTAGTAGGGAACAAGTGGGGGTATTTAGACATCATAGCCGCTTCGGCTTCCCACGTAGCTCCCTCAACAAGCTGGTTTATCCACAACACCATCACTGAAGCTACTTCATTATTTCTCAGCCTCCGAACCTGACGATCAAAGATTGCAATCGAAATTTCCTCATAACTGAGGCTATCTCCCACATCAACACTTTCCACCAGGACTACTAAGGCTAGATCACCAAAGCACTTTTTCAAGAGCATTACATGAAAGATGCGATGAACTAAAGATAACTCTGATGGCAAGTCCAACTCATATGCTACCTTACCAACTCTTCTCATAATCGGGTAGGGGCCAATATAGTGGGGACTGAGCTTTCCTTTCTTTCCGAACCGCATGACTCCTTTCATGGGAGATATCTTAAGAAATACCCAATCATCAACCTCAAACTCCCAATCTCTTCTCCTAACATCAGCATATGACTTTTGATGACTTTGAGCAGTTTTCAACCAGTCCCTTATAAACTAAAAATTCACCATAGCCTCGTGAACCGATTCTGGCCCTATCATAGTTGTCTCATCAACCTCAAACCATCCGATGGGTGATCTACACCCCCGCCCGTAAAGAGCCTCGAACGGTGCCATTTGGATACTGGAGTGATAGCTGTTATTGTAACAAACTCGATCAAGGGAAAGTGGTCATCCCAACTACCTTTAAAATCCATCACACAGGCTCTCAACATATCCTCTAGAGTTTGAATTGTCCATTCCGCCTGGCCATCCGTTAGCGGATGAAATGCTGTGCTGAGCTTGACCTGAGTCCCAAGCCCTTTTCGGAAAGACCGCAAAAACTAAGAGGTAAAATGAGTACCTCGGTCTGAGATAATAGACAATGGCACTCAATGAAGTCGAATGTACAATTTGGTATAATCATCCGCCGAATCTGTGGTTTTAACCGGTAGGAAGTGTGCAGCCTTGGTCAACCTGTCGACCACCACCCAAATGGAGTCATACTGTCGGCGAGTACGAGGTAGGCCGGTAATGAAGTCCATGTTGATCTCTTCCCACTACCAAGTAGGAATGTTAATATCCTGCAATACGCCTCCCGGCCTTTGGTGCTCAACTTTCACTTGCTGACAGTTCGGGCACTAGGCTATGAGTTCTGCAATATCTTTCTTCATGTCGTTCCACCAATAAATTTCCTGCAAGTCATGATAAATCTTAGTGGTACCCGGATGGATAGAATGTCTGGATCCATGTGCCACATGCAATATCTGGTCCCTCAATTTATCAACATCTGGAACACATAGATGACCCTGGTACCACAGTACACCATATCCCTTTTGGGAGAAGACCTCCACCTTTTGACTTCGAATGGCTTCCTTCAGCTTTACTAAAATTGGATCCTCATCTTGCCTAGATTTGACATCAACCACCAAGAATGATTCTGATCTTTTTTGCACAACAACAATGCCATCGGTTGTGTCAACAAATCTAACTCCCAACCTCATAAGTCGATGGACATCCTTTATCAACTCTTTCTTTCCCTCATCCATGTGGGACACACTCTCCATAGAGAGTCTACTAAGTGCGTCCGCTACTACATAAGCCTTACCTGGGTGGTAAAGGACACTCATGTCATAGTCTTTAAGTAGTTCCAACCACCTCCTTTGCCGAAGATTGAGGTCTTTCTACATGAACACATATTGAAAGCTCTTGTGATTCGTGAATACATCCACGTGGACCCCATACAAGTAATGTCGCCATATCATCAATGCAAACACCACCATGACCAATTCAAGATCATGGGTTGGGTAATTCTTTTTATGAACTTTGAACTGTCTCGAGGCATATGCTATCACTTTCCCATGCTGCATTAACACATACCCGAGTCCGACTCGCGAAGCATCACAATACTCCACAAAACCATCAGAACCCTCAAGTAAAGTAAACACTGCTACTGAAGTGAGTCGGGTCTTCAACTCTTGGAAGCTTTTATCACAAGACTCCAACCATTGAAACTTCACTTTCTTCTGAGTCAACTTGGTCATTGGTGCGGCAATTGATGAAAAATCCTCCACGAATCTCCGATAGTAACCCGCTAAGCCTATAAAGCTCCTGATATCTAATGGGTTCAGCGGTCTGGGCCAGTTCTTTGCCGCCTCGATCTTTTGGGAATCTACATTTATGCCCTCACCTGATACCACATGGCCTAGAAATGCCAACGAGTCCAACCAAAACTCACATTTTCTGAACTTTGTATACAACTAGCGATCCTTGAGGGCCTGAAGCACTATTCTCAAGTGAGCGACATGCTCCTCCTCGCTCCGAGAGTATATAAGGATGTCATCAATGAACATAATCACGAACATGTCCAAATATGCCTTGAACACCCTATTCATTAGATCCATAAAAGCTGCAGGGACATTGGTTAGTCCAAAAGACATAACAACAAATTCGTAGTGACCATACGGAGTTCTAAAAGCAGTTTTCGGGATGTCATTCTCCTGAACCCTGAGATGGTGATACCCGGATCTGAGATCGATCTTGGAGAAACACCTGGCACCCTAAAGCTGGTAAAAAAAAATCACCGATCCTGGGTAATGGATACCTGTTCTTGACGGTAACCTTGTTCAACTGTCGATAGTCAATGCACATCCGAAGGGAACCATCCTTCTTCCGAACAAACAACACTGGTGCACCCCATGGAGACTTACTCGGCCTAATAAAGCCCATATATAATAGGTCATTTAACTGATCCTTCAACTCTTTTATCTTAGTTGGAGCCATTCTATAGGGTGGAATAGATATAGGTTGCATTTTAGGAAGAAGATCTATACCGAAATCAATCTCCCGCTCGAGAGGGACACCAGGCAATTCATCAGGAAAGACCTCTAGATACTCACGTACTACTGGTACGGACTGCATAGTCAGGTTTTCAGACTCCACATCCTTAACCCTTACTAGATGGTACAAACAACCCTTAAAAATCATCTTCCTAGCCTTAAGTAGGAGACAAATCGACCTATAGGCACAACTGAACTACCCTCCCATTCTAGGACAGGCTCACTCGGGAATTTGAACTCTACTGACCGGGTCCTACAATTAACTGAAGCATAGCATGCAAATAGCCAATCCAAGCTGAGAATAAAATCAAAATCGGTCATGGCTAACTCTATCAAGTCTGCTGAGGTGACCGTATGAAGAACTGAGACCGAGCAACCTCTATACACCTATCTGGCTATAACTGAGTCACCTACTGGAGTAGAAATTCAGAAGGGCTCTGATAAGACATCGGGACTGACTCCAAAGCCACTGGCTACATATTGTGTCACAAAAGATAAGGTAGCCCCCGGATCTAGAAATGCATATACATCAACATGAAAGACTCTCAACATATCGGTGACTACATCTAGTGAGGCCTCCTGCTCCTGACGAGTGGCTAAGGCATAGAATTTGTTCTGGTGTTGCTCGCCAACTGTGCTAGTAGATGCCCCCTAATGTGCTGTGCGTGGGGGACGGGCTACTAAACTAGAAGCTGGGCCTCAGCCACCAACCTGATCTTGTCTCGCAGCGAGACAATCTCTAAGAATATGTCCAGGCTTCCCACATCCAAAACATGCTCCTAACCCTGCCAAACATTGGCTTGTGTGCCCTCGGCCGCACCTGCAACAAGTTGGGATGCTAGATTCTGCGGGTCTACTGCTATGACCCCTCGAGCCTGACGCTCGCCCTCTCTAATCAAGTCTGGGCCTAGATGGCACACTCAGTGCTGAAGATGCTGGGGCTGATGATCTCTTGTGGGTCTGTTGTCGGTTCCCACCACCAGACCTTTGCTGAGAGAATCTGTGGTCCTCATTCCTGGCCCTCTTGTGCTCCCTCTCCCTCGAATGTTCTCCCTCCATCTGCTGAGCGTACAACACAATGCAAGGGAAGTCCATGTCCTGATGGAGCTTAGCTGTCCTGCAATCATTGTCCAAATTTCCTGCTATACCATGCACAAATATGCTCACCCGTGCCCGATGGTCGGTCACTAACTCTGGGGCATACTTAGACAGTCGGGTGAACTCAAGGGAGTACTCCTGAACAGTCATCCTTCCTTGCTTCAAATTCACAAATTCAGCTGCTTTCAACTCCCTCATCTCTAGAGGGAAGAATCGATCGAGGAATGCAACCTGAAACTCCTCCCATGTGAATGGACCTGCTCCAGCGACAATGTTGTCCTTCCACTGGCGAAACCAAACATGCGCAACCCCCGTCAACTGGCAGGACGTTAACTCTGTGGACTCAACACTGCTCACCCCCATAACTTGGGTGATCTTGAAAATCTCATCAATGAAATCATGCGGGTCCTCATCTACCTTGGACCCTAGAAACTCCAGTGGGTTCATCCTCAAGAAGTCCCTGACTCTGGTTGCCATCGCATTTCCATTTTGCGGAACATGCACAATGTCCTGCTGATTGACCTGAGCGGTGAAGGCTTGTGCAAGCATCTGAATGGCAACTCGAAACTCAGCATGAGTGGCTGGTTCTGGTGCCTGAGGCTCCTGAACTGGTAGGGCTGACTGATGCTCATGACCGTTTCCATCCTCGTGGCCTTCGCCACCTCCATTCCTCCTTCCATTCATCCTTCGAGGAGCCATGATTCTACAATCGCGAATAGCACGAATTAGAAGGATAGAAAGGCTTTTCATCGTACGACATAGATCATGAAAGAAGGAAACATTTCCTAAAACTTCTAGTAGCCTCTTTGTCATATGTGTGGCGCACTTCACACCCATGAAAAAGACTCTACCTAACGTGTCTTTTATATTCCCTAGGACACATCAATCTATGGCTCTGATACCATATTTTTCACGACCCGAATGAATGCCAGGATCGTAGACACGGGAAAAGGGACCCCGAGAGACCCCAATTTGACCCATGGCATAAGCATTCAACTAACTCATTCAATAAACATGAATAAAACATAATTATAAACTCAGCGGAAGTCAAACTCACTATAACAACAGAATAAATATTTGAAGCTGAATACATGTCTAAGTCTGGTAAGCCTCTAATCTTGATGAGCTGATGGGACAGAACCCCCAACTAGCTCAACAATACTGAAACTGAAAGGACATCAAAAACAACTAAAGGTATAGTCCTTGGAATATGAGTACTCACCAAATGAGCAGGTGCTAACTCTGATTAGCGACTACGAACGGGGCTGAACCTGAGAACCAGATCCTGCTTCATGAAATGATCCAGCATAAAAAGTATGTGGTCAGTACGTGGAATGTACCGAGTATGCAAGGTAAGTAAAACCGCTAATTAGAATAAATCATTTAAAACATTTTATAACATATCATAAGCTTTCAACATGAGAGGAAAGGCATACATGAATTCTTTCTAAATTCATAATGTTATCATAACGTGACAATGCATAGCTTTATAACATCATGACTGACTCGAATGACTCAAAGCTGAAACATAACATTTATATCAAAGCTGAACAATGAATCAAACCTTGCTTTATGAACATGCATGCATAAGTATTCATCATGAGTATTGAATATGCATCACCCTTTTGAAGCCACTTTGGTGAGTGGCATCACCCTTTTGAGGGCACAATTGCATTAAAGATAATATGTGCATAAGGAATGAGAAATGCAAGCTTTAAGGTAGGTTTTTAATGTGCAATAATTATGAATTGAGTTGCTATGTATATTTCTTGGATGAGCAATGTCGTTGTTCTATGAAATGTAAATTCTTGTGAACCATGTGTGTGAATGGTGGTAGTCTCTTAAAATATCTTCATTGTTCTGGGTTTTAGAGGATTTTGCATCACTTTTTCAATGAGATTGGTGAGCACTGTTGGGTTGTCATAAAATAGGTGGTTGTTGATGACTAAACTTGTGAGGAGTGACATGTTTTCAACTGATTAGAATTGCATTACTTGAGGACAAGAAATGGTTCAAGTTTGGGGGTTTGATGAGTTGGTAATTCATCAACTCATTAGGCTCTTAAGGTTGAATTTTTGCTTAGTTTTTGAGTTGTTTATGTGGATTTTATTCCTTTTTTACTTTTGTTGTGTACAGATGTCTAATGTTAAGAAAAGAGCAAGAAATGGTGCAAAAAGAAGGAAGTGGGATGAAATTCAGTGTTCCACCGAAGAAGACCGACAAAATGCCAATCAAAAGTCGACCACCACTGCCTCAAGGAAACAAAGCCACCGGCAAAACATGGGTTGCAAACGGCGACTCTCCGGTCCAGTCACCGAATGACACTTGATTTGCTGGTTGAAGAGCAAAGAATCGGTGGTGCACGGATGGAGATCGGTGTTGGGGCCCGCAAGTGTACGGGTCGTGCAAGTAATATAGTGGCCCTTTTTAAGAGCCAGATGTCGAACCCACAGGGACTGGACCCATTCCGCTAACTATCTAGTTCACGTGTGATATTAAATACCGAAAATGCTGATTATAGAAGTTTTCGAGAAGGTTTAATTAAGTCTAATTTTGGTCAATGACATATTCTAAATTCACTCTAGGAGCAACATAGAGTTAAAACCAGATAATCATGCGCTATTATGAATAGAAATGGGTTAAGTATGAAACTATCAATTGTCGTCTCACATAATTAGAATTGCATGCTCATGGCCTTTCGAGCCTTTAAACACGACAAACTAGCCTCACTGCATCATTGTGAGCGAGGATGCAAATTCTAGTTCGTGGGCAATTAATTACGTGGATGTGGTTTACGTGGAAAATGAGTAGGGACTCTCGTGCACCTAATCATTTAACTCAACTTAGCCTAACAACTACCACTTCGAATGGTGATGTGATAATTCTAAGTCGGTCTATAAATAATCCCGTTTTATCAACCAAGCAAGGCATTAGGTATATCTCTATCCTAACACAAATTATATCGTGA
>JACEIK010006233.1:62163-74566 GCA_018107945.1 Datura stramonium | reverse complement strand
GAGCCACTATATTACTTGCACGACCCATACACTTGCGGACGCGCTCGATGTGAAAAAGAGTCGTCAAATTATTGGCACTCGATGCGGGCTACGTCAAGTTGACATTCTTTTTAGGACTTAAAATTCGTCAGTCGACTGAAGGAACATTCATCAGTCAAACCAAGCACATGAAGGAACTAATTAAAAATTTTGGTCTAGAAAAAAGAAAACTCCAATGAGCCCCTCAACCTTCTTGGAGAGTGACTCAACTAGGAAGAGTGTCGATGAAAAATGCTATCTGGAAATGATTGGATCACTGTTGTACCTCATTTCTAGTCGACCAGACATCATGTTTAGTGTTTGCAAATGTGCTAGATTTCAGTCAACCCCTAAAGAGTCCCACCTGACTGCAGTAAAATGGATCATTAGTTATCTCATTGGAACTTAAGATTTTGGTCTATGGTATCCTTACTCTAACAACCTTGATTTAATTGGTTACACAGATGCAGATTTTGCAAGTGACAAGTCTGACAGAAAAAGCACTAGTCGATCATGTCATATTCTCGGGAAAGCTCACTTTTTTTCAAAGAAAAAAGTAAAACTCTATAGCACTCTCCACTACATAGCAGAATATCTGGCTCTTGAAAATTGTGGAGCACAACTGCTATGGATGAAACATTAGTTGTTAGACTATGATTTAACTTATGAAAGCATCCATATTTTATGTGATAACACCAGTGCCATTAGTATTTCTAAATACACTGTGCATCACTCTAGGGCCAAGCATATAGATATTAAACATCATTTTATTAGAGAACATGTCAAAAATGGAGATGTTTCATTAGAATTTGTTGACTCTGAAAATCAACTGGCTGACATTTTTACTAAACCTCTTCTAGAAAACAATTTTATTTTTTAAGGAAAAGTCTCGGTGTTATTTCCTGCTCCTTAATTAAATTTTCTCAAATTTATGTGTGATAGTTCCTTTCCTAAATTAACTATTTTAAACCTTTTGTGTTATACTTCTTTTCTTTATTTAATTCCATCGTTTCAGTTTTCTAGGTCATCATTACTGTGGTTGTTTGCATGCCGTCCCTTCATCTGATTACCCTTTCACACCCCTTACCTCTATCTCTCTTCCTTTTAAATCGTCATCTTCTTGCTCTATTCTTTCTCATCAAATATGGTGAAACCCTCTGTTCATAATGTTCGTTGCTCCAATAAAAGTCTTAAAAGATTGTCCCTCTCTTCATCCCCAGTTGAAATCTCTAACTCCACCTCTGAAGATTCTCATGATTCTTCCTCCCTTCTCATCAAAAAACCCTCTGGTTCTTTCCCTAAAAAGGAAAATCTTGAATATCTTCTCTATTTTGATCTAGAAGACATGCAGAAGTTCTGGAATGTGTCTGAGAAAAGAAAATTTCTGGCCTTCAAAAATCGCCCCTTCGCCCATGGCAAAGTCATTTGCCTCGCTCAGCTTGATGCTCTATAAGACATCTCTTCTCTTTTCAAGGACTAGATAATTTTTTCCTTCGATGTGATAATGAAGCATTGGAAGATCCCATTCGAATGTTCTATGCTAATCTGAGATTCTCCAAAGACAATAGTGATCCTGAAACCCTAGTCCTGGGCACCAGAATTGTTCTGAGCAAAACCCTCTTTGAAAAGGTATTCAACTCTCGCTTTTCTGGAAACATTCCCTTCTTCACCAGCGGTTGGCTTGAAGACTTCGAAATTTCTCTCGATGAGGCAAAACTGTTTATCACTGAAGATGGTACTAATCTCTCTGACTTTGGCCCTGCGTCTACCTGCTTTGAAAATCACATCATCACTCACATTTTTTCTACTACTTTACTGCCTCACAAAGGGTCTCTGAGCACCCTATCAAATAGAGATATATTTATTGTGTACTGCCTTCTGAAGAAGCGTAAATATATATAAGGTTGGGTGAGGTAAGGGGTAGTGCAAGGGTGGTTCGGTCATCGATAAGCCTCTCCTTATTCATTCTATAGGGCTGGGCTGCGGACCAACAGTCCAGCAAAATAGAGTGGTTTGAATGGTTCCTTGGGTACATTTTTGAAAGCTATCAAGACTCTAGTGGAAACGCCAGCCTCCCCTATGGAATGCTTGTGAGTCGAATCATTAAGGCTATTGGTGTAGATGTCTCTAAGTTCCATGTCAAGGAAATCACTTCTACCTAAAATGATCAATCCTTTGCTAGTAGGGCTACATTCTTGATGATGACCATTGAATCAAGAAGGCAAACTTTAAGCCCAAGGTAAAAAACTACCCTATTGAAAGCTCTAGAAATATCTCTCCAGATGGCTCTTCTAGTACTACTCTCTCCTCTCCGATGACTGATCTTAAAGAGGTTAAGGAAACACTTGGTGCAGTGGTTGGTGACCTGCACAAGAGCAATGAATCATTGGCTATCCTAATCTATAATGTTGTTGATCTGAAGAAGCAATTGACCTTTATTCAGTATGAAGGGGTAAAGTCTGTCAACAAAGTTCTGCGCCAAGTCGACTTAGCTGTCGCTCGAGCTGAGATCTCTGACAACGAGCTTGCCAACACCATTCAAAACACCTATTCCTCCCTGTCCACCCAATTCGAGAAATCCAATAACTCTTTCTGTAATGCCCTAGAAACTCAAAGACTAGACTCGAGACTTAAAATAGAGAAAACTGGAAAATCTGTATCAGGTCACAGAACGAGTCATCCTGTGACCCGTGGGGGTGACCACGAGTCGTTAAGTGACTCATGGTGAGGACTTGGAACTTGACCGAAAAATTGGAAAATGGGTGGCCACGGGTGTGACCACGAGTCATGGGGTGATTCGTGGTCAGTGATGGATTGAAAGTTGGAAAAGTCAGACAGTGTACCCAACGGGTCCTCACCACGACTCGTTTGGGATACCACTGTCATGGTGTTGCCTATGGGGACTCCAGGGAATTTCGGGCAGTGGAGACCAGGAGAGGTGACAACGATTCCACGACCCATTTGGTCCCTCGTGGTGACCCGTAGAGAGAAATCAGACAGTGCACTTGATGATCGAGACCACTTTTCATGGTCACTGGGCACGACCTGTTAGGTCCCTCCTAGGGACCTGACAATCAGATTTTCCTGCGAATTTTCTAAGAGTGTTTCAGCAATTTTCTACCCTCCTAGACTCTAAACTACATCGTTTTAAGCATATTTTAGACTATTAGAGGGGTTGAACGGTTTCTCTCCTCATGTTCCCCATTCAGACTTTCAGAAAACATAGTAGAGTTTCTCTCACGAGCTTTCATAGCAAGAGCTAGGGCAGTCCACTTCTCCTTAGGTTCTCAAGGAAATTCTTTATATCTCTCCACCAAGTATGTGGAAATTCAACAAAGGAATAGTTCTTCCCTTGTGTCCCCAAAATTCTCTCTATTTTCCTTATCAGTTCTAGCCCTGCAAATTATCGAATGTTAAGAAATTATTATTTCAAACTTCATTTAAATCATATGGAATATTATTCTATGTCAATTGTAGATATTTTCCACTAGCTTGTGACAGAAACGATTCTTGTTCCTATAAAGTGAAATTTAGCCCTAGTCTTTGAGAGTAGAAAAAGACTAGAATCTTGCAATAGTGATTAAACCTTGAAATTTTTCCTGATTTTATCAGTGCTATGGATTCTCATGTTATTTGTATATGTTGAATTCTCAGTCAGATACATGTTAGCCCAATTTCAATCAAAATGTTGGAGTACTCAATGTCAGTCAGAAATGTCATCTAATCAGTTTGACTGCAGAAACTCTCGAGGTGTTAATAGTGCCTCCCAGCTATCAAAATTAGACTCAGTGTCAGTTTTAGTGGTTCGTTAGGCGGTCATGAAACTTTCATATAAGAAGCTCTGACCAACCTTATAACCCCAGCTTCAGATTACAGTTTGTTTTTTAGACGGTTACAACGCTTTCAGATAAGCAGCTCTGACCAGTCTTAGAACACCAGTTCCAGATCCGGTCTGATAAGACTCTCAGGGTACTTCCAAATAAGTATCCCCAACTTAGTCTTTGGCCCCAGTTTTGTGCTATCAACTTGGCAGCAGTAGTCATGTTAGGATTATCCAGTGGGAGTAGGACTTAGCACCGAGAGGGTTGGGGTTCCAGCGCACCCAGGTTCCCAGAACTATGTTGCCACCGTAGGTTATATTTTATTGGCCTCATGTACCTAGACAATGATCTCACAGTCCATGCCTTTCTACCCCGGCAAGATATATTGTGTCCTACCAATGGGGTGTGTACATCAGACTCCACATCTAACTCGCGTGGTTATATGTCAGTTATAGACTCTCCCGCTAGTCATCTCGGTTCAGTATCAGATTAGTCAGATCAATTCATAGAAGTATATCAAACTCAGTATTTCAAACTTAGGACATGTCTTTGACCATCAAATAGGGTCATCTTGACCATCTCAGCATATTCAAATGTTTCAGATCAGTATTTCAGTTGGTTATTGCATGTCTTTTTAGTTCAGTTATTTATATCTAGTATTATGTTTTCTCCAGCTTACTCAGTACATTCAAAGTACTGATGCATGCTTCCTATGTTGTATCATTTTATGATATAGCCGCAGGTTCTCAGTATCAGCGCCGTTAGTAGATCTCTTCAGGAGATTTCAGCAGTATCAGTGGTGAGTCCTCATCCTTCGAGGATGAAGATCATTTATTTATGTTCTATTTTCTTCTATTTAGACTTGGAGTTATCTGGGGGCTTGTCCCAACAACTCATCAGTTGTAGTTGGCTTTCAAACACAGACATGGTTTCAGACTTTCAGTTTTATTTTGATATTTTAAACTATATGATTCAGCTTTATTCTCATAAATGTTTTATATTTTACTTTAAAGCTTCCCCTATATGTATGTTTACTCAGAATGCTAGTGTATGATAGACCAAGGGTTGACTTAGGGTTACTTGTAACTCCAAGTACTGTGTCCCGTCCAGGGTGTAGACTTGGGGCATAACAAACTTGGTATCAGAGCACTAGGTTTAGAGTATCCTCGAATTTCTGTAAGCCACGTCAATTAGAGTCCTTTTCATTGGTGTGAAGCGTGCCACACTTATGACGAGGAGGCTACATGACGTTTAGGAAAATTCCCTTCTTTCACTACTCTTATCGTGCGATAGAGTGTAAACTCTTACGTTTTCTCTTCTAATTCGTGCATTATGCATTCGAAGACAATTCCTTCCAGAAGCGATCGTGAAAGAGGAAACAGTAACGGGAATCCACCACTTCAATAGGCCCCCTTAGTGGGCATGTGACTGATGTGGAGCTCGAGGCTGCCCTCAAAGTGTTAATATGAGCCGTGACCATTTAGGTTAACCAGCAGGCAGTCACACCTGCAAATCCTACTAAAAAGATAATAGCTACTAGGGTTCAAAACTTCATAAAAAGGAATCCATCTGAGTTATGGTCCGAAAGCAAAGGGAAGGATCAAGGGAGAAGAAAAGGGGAGCAAAAAAGCAAAGACAAGGGAAATAGGGTATTCCCAATAGAGGATGAGTGGTAGACTTCATTTTCCAGTCTCATCAGAGATCATCAGCCCCAACACCATCGATAGCCAGTGCTTCTAACAAACCCAGAGTAAGGGAGGTTACATACCCAGCTTGCAAGAACTGTCGGAAGAACCATTTGGGAGAATGCATGGCTGGCTCAGGCGGTTGCTTTTGGTGCGTCAAGTCAGGGCATAAACTCAGAGATTGCCCAGCAGTCAAGCGGGGTGAAGGTAGAGCCCCGACTATCTCTTCTACAGCCCTGTCAAGTCGCCAAGTTTGCGAGAAATGTGGAAGGAGCCACCTCGAAAAATGTTTGTTTGGTAAGGAAGGATGTTTTGGATGTGTTCATTCGGGACATAGAATAAAAAATTTCCCTATGACTGAACATGGGAAAACTCAATCCACCATCTCAGCAACTCCGGCAGCTTGCCCATCTCAGCAGGGCACACATCCAATATAGATGGTCGACAACTCCGGATATAGTAGCAGGTATGTTATGAATTTTCCATGTTGATACTTGCATATTTTTAGGCTTAGGAGCCATGATATAAAGTATGAAATACATTTACAACGCCAGTATGATAGTTATCCCGTGGTAGATATGAAATGGTTATAAGTATGAAGCCTGCAGTGGAAGCTTTCGTGACGAATGAGAATTCAAGAGTTAGTGATGTTAACCTAGAATTAAGAAAGGATCTAAAAGCTTAAGAATGGTGACTTTTAGCTGAGGGGAAGATGATAACTTAAGAAGGCCAGGTCAAGCCCTAAGTGTTGTAGTAGAAGAGCTCTAGAAAAAAAACAACTATGGGATGCTAATCTTTCCTATTCTGCTGCTTCCTCTTGTATTTCAGTTTGCGCTACATTCTACTTATGCTTATGTTTAGACTCCTAGAATTATAGATAACCGGTTCAGACAACAATCTTGGTCTTACTCCATAGTTCCAAAATTCCAGCTTTATGTCATGAAGACAAGTTATGTACAGACTCGTGTCTCACATTATGCCTAGCTCCAGGAACCTAGTCCCTCAAACTCTTCTTAACGGTTCAGCAGATCATGCTACATCATGTGTATGCTCAGACTAGGCTCCTTGGGTGATTCGTGCTTGCGATTCCTTACTCTAAGACATGTGTACGTTCACCTATATCGGGAATGGTTGTTGTAATAGATATACTCAAGATAACTTTCTATTTATACCTTAGATGCTCGTATGCAGAAATTCATGAGATGTAGTTGTTTGTCTTACTAGGGAGGCAGGGAAATTCTTGGAAGGTTATAAGGAACACTCAGCTAGTAGGAGGAACTACTTAGGAAATCGAATTCAGAAAAGGCCACCTACGCAGATATCAGAAATCAATCATGGAATTTACAACTCCATCCCTAACCGCTCAGTTCCAGCCTGAAGGGAATAGTTTATCTTTAGTACTCTACTTAGTTCCGTATCAACTTCATGTCCTTTAGTATTTTTCTCATGTATTAGCATGCATGTTCGATTCAGAAACTCAGTTCAGATATGTAGTTCAACTCGGAGTTAGATACTCCATTAGCATTCAGCCCTTAGTATTCAAATTTCGGGAATTCAGCTCTTTCCCCTTAGTCTGTTAGCTCATTCACACATTCAGTCTTAGCTTTGAATGTTCAGCAACTAGGGTTGGAGATTCCTCGTTAAGTCAAGGTGGGAGAAAGATCCATACTACATAACCTAAAAGAAACAGTTCTCAAAGAAGGAGTGGAGGTTTTCTCCCAAGGGGGAGATGGTGTACTCCATTACTAGGATAGACTCTGTGTGCCGGATGTGGGTGACTTGAGATAGTAGATACTGGATAAGGCACACAGCTCGTGATACTCTATCCACCCAGGTGCTACTAAGATATCGTGATTTATGGGATATTTACTGGTGGAACCCCAGAGACCGGGAGGTACGACTTAGGATATTAGCATACCCACATGGAAGTTGGAAAAAGTAAATATGGATTTTATTACGGGTCTACCTCCGACTCGTCGACAACATGATTCGATCTGGGTGATAGTAGACCGAATGACTAAGTCAGCACACTTCCTTCCAGTTAAAACTACAGATTCAGCTGAGGACTATGCTAAGCTTTATATCTGGGAGTTGTTCAGACATCATGGGGTGCCCTTATCCATTATTTTAGATAGAAGTATCCAGTTCACCTCGTATTTCAGAAAGTCTTTTTAGAAGGGACTCGGTACCCAGGTCAAGCTCAGCATAATTTTTCACCTGCAGACTGATGGACAGGCTAAGCGAACCATCCAGACCTTGAAAGATATGCCGAGAGCTTGTGTGATCGATTTTAAGGGCAGTTGGGATGATCACTTGCCTCTCATCGAGTTTGCGTACAACAACTACTACCACTCCAGTATCCAGATGGCGCTGTTTGAGGCATTGTATATTAGGAGGTGCAGATCTCCTATCGGATGGTTTGAGTTTGGTGAAGCTACTTTAATCGAGCCAGAATCAGTTCATGAATCTATGCAGAAGGTACAACTCATCTGAGAAAGATTGAAAACAGCTCAGAGCCGTTAGAAATCCTATGCTGATGTGAGGAGAAGAGAATTGGAGTTTGCAGTAGATGATTGGGTGTATCTGAAAGTTTCACCTATGAAAGGGGTAATGATATTTGGGAAGAAGGGAAAAACTCAGTTCGAGATATGTGGGACCCTACAGAATTCTGAGGCGAATTGGTAAGGTAGCTTATGAACTGGATTTACCTTCAGAGTTGGACTCCGTGCACCCAGTATTTCATGTGTCACTATTGAAGAAGTGCATCGGTGACCTAACTTCAATTGAGCCATTGGACAGTGTGGGAGTGAAAGATAGTCTCTTATACGAAGAGGTCCTAGTTCAGATCCTTGACTGTCAGGTTCGTAAACCGAGGAATAAGGAGGTAGCTTCGATCAAAGTCTTGTGGAGAAATCAGCAGGTTGAGGGAGGTACGTGGGAGGACGAAGCAAATATGATGGCTAGATACCCCCATTTGTTCCCTTCCGACTCAGTTTCAGTTTAAGGTATAAACTTCCTCCCCAAAATTGCTTTTAGTTTGTATGTTTCAGTTTCTTTCATGTAAATGAATACGTGTATGATTAGTGAATTCAGTTTAGACTAGTGATTCAATGAAGAGGTAGTCATTCCGCTAGTTTTCAGCTTTCATGATAAGTATTTGTGTACAAAGATTGCTATTTTGAGCTTTCCTGTGTGTTTTCCAACATTCGAGGACAAATGTTCCCAAGGGAGAGATATTGAATGCCCCAGAAACTCAAAGACTAGATCCGGGACTTAAAATAGAGAAAACTGAAAATTTGCACCAGGTCACAAAACGAGTTGTTCTGTGACCCGTGGGGGTGACCACGAGTCATTAAGTGACTCATGGTGAGGACTTGGAACTTGACTGGAAATTTAAAAAATGGGTGACCATGGGAGTGACCACAAGTCGTGGTTAACACCATGAGTCGTGGGGTGATTCATGGCCAGTGATGGATTGAAAGTTGGAAAAGCCAGGAAGTGTACCCAATGGGTCCTCACCGAGACTCGTTTGGGACACCATGAGTCGTGGTGTTGCTCGTGGAGAATCTAGGGAATTTCAGATAGTGGAGACCATGAGAGGTGACCACGAGTCGTGGTCACTAACCACGACCCATTGGGTCCCTTGTGGTGACCTATACAGAGAAATTAGGCAGTGCATTTGACAACTGAGACCACAAGTCGTGGTCACTAGGCACGACCCATTAGGTCCTTCGTGAGGGCCTGACAGTCATATTTTTTTGCGAATTTCCTAAGGGTGTTTCAGTAATTTCCTACCCTCCTAGACTCTAAACTACGTCGTTTTAAACATATTTTCAGACTATTAGAGGGGTTAAACAGTTTCTTTTCTCATTTTCCCTATTCAGACTTTTAGAAAACATCGTAGAGTTTCTTTTAGGAGCTTTCAGAACAAGAGCTAGGGCAGTCCACTTCTCCTCAGATTCTCAAGGAAATTTTTCAGATCTCTCCACCAGGTATGTGGAAATTCAACAAGGGAATAGTTCTTCCTTTGTGTCCCTAAAATTCTCTCTATTTTCCTTATTAGTTCTAGCCCTGCAAATTATTGAATGTTAAGAAATTATTAGTCAAACTTTGTTTAAATCATGTGGAATATTATTCTATGTTAATTGTAGATATTTTTCACTAGCTTTTGAAAGATATGATGCTTGTTCCTGTAAAGTGAAATTTAGCCCTAGTCTTTGAAAGTAGAGAAAGACTAGAATCTTGCCATAGTGATTAAACCTTGAAATATTTCCTAATTTTATCAGTGTTGTGGATTCCCATGTTATTTGTATATGCTGAATTCTCAGTCAGATACATGTTAGCCCAGTTTCAGTCAAAATATTAGAGTACTCAGTGTTAGTCAGAAATGTAAGCTAATTAGTTTGACTATAGAAATTCTCGAGGTGTCAGTAGTGCCTCCAAGTTATCAGAATTAGACTCAATATCAGTTTTAGTGGTTCATTAGACAGTCATGACACTTTTAGATAAGAAGCTCTGACCAACCTTAGAACCCCAGCTTCATATTACAGTTTGTTCTTTAGAAGGTTACGACGCTTCCAGATAAGCAGCTCTAACCAGTCTTAGAACACCAGTTTCCAGATCCAGTCCGATAAGACTCTCAGGGTACTTCTAGATAAGTATCCCTAACTTAGTCTTGGGCCCCAGTTTCGAGCTACCAACTTGGCAGTAGTATTCATGTTAGGATTATCCAGTGAGAGTAGGACTTGGCACCGAGAGGGCCGGGGTTCCACAACACCCAAGTTTCTAGAATTATGTTGCCACCATAGGTTATATTTTTATTGGCCTCATGGCCCTAGAAAGTGATCTCACAGTCCATGCTTTTATACCCAGGCAAGGTATATTGGGTCCTATCGATGGGGTGTGTACATCAGACTCTACGTCTAGCTCGCGTGGTTATATATCGGTTATAGACTCTCCCACTAGCAGCTCGGTTCAATCTCAGATTAGTCAGACCAGTCAGTGCAGTATCTCAGACTCAGTATTTCATACTTAGGGAATGTCTTTGACTATCAGACAGGGTCATCGTGACCCTCTCAGCATATTAAGATGTTTCAGTTCAGTATTTCAGTTGGTCATTGCATGTCTTTTCAGTTCAGTTATTTATATCCAATATTATGTTTTCTCCTGGTTTCTCAGTATATTCAAATTACTGACGCATAATTTCTATGTTGTATCATTTTATGATACAGTCACAGGTTCTCAATCTCAGCGCCTTTAGTAGATCTCTTTAGGTGATTTCAGCAGTATCAGTGGTAAGTCCTCATTCTTCGAGGACGAAGATCATTTATTTCATTTCTATTTTCTTCTATTTAGACTTGGAGTTAGCTGGGGGCTTGTCCCAGCAACTCATCAGTTGTAGTTGGCTTTCAAACACATACATGGTTTTAGACTTTCAGTTTTATTTTGATGTTTTAGACTATATGATTTAGCTTTATTTTCATAAATGTTTTATATTTTACTTTAATACTTCCGCTATATGTATGTTTACTCAGAATGCAGTGTATGATAGACTAGGGGTTGACTTGGGGTTACTTCTAACTCCAAGTACCGTGTCCCGTCTAGGGAGTAGATTCGTGGCGTGACACTTTCTCCGAGCATATCGTCAATATGCTCAAATATTTCCTTGGTCATTCCTGATCTCTCTCTGCTATCTGCTCTCCCTTGCCCCTGCGTGGGCTTATATTTTAGTGTTGTTCTTTTTTGTGATAAAGGGAGAGAATGTGTTTTGGTGCTTTGTGTTTACCTTGTGTTGGTGTACTGCTCTGTTCAATGAAATGAATGAACTTTTTGTGGATATCTTAAATTAATCTTTTATACTTTTGATGCATTAATTGCCTGTTATCACTACTCTGTTATCACTATTCCTCACTTTTTATTTTGATGCTTTAGATCTGTTATGATGTTTTGTTCAATGTTCCCTAAATTAAGACTTACTGTTATCCTGATTGCTTTCATAACTTGATGTTCGAGCTTTACGAACAGAACGCATCAAGTAAGGGGGAGGAAGCATCAAGCCAGGGGGAGAAATCCACAAAAGGACTCCTAGAACAGGGAAGTGCCCCTAAGTAACATCTCTAAATTATGTCATCATCAAAAGGGGGAGATTATTACACTAATATGTTTCAATGATGACAAATTTAATGTAGGTTAGCAAAATCTGCAAATCACAAATCCGAACGACAATCTAGTCTAGCTGACTTGATTATGCACCAAGAAAATCAAAGGATCAAGGAACGTACCATGATCTCGGACGAGAAATATTTTTGGAAGGAAGATCAACTCTAAAGGAATAAATTGATTGAAATTTTAAAAAGTAGATCCACGGAATATTCTAGCAGAATAAAGGCCTCAAAAAGAAAGTAATCATCCGCAAATCAATCAGGGCCTCAATCACTGATCGATATCCATTTAGAGGATATAATTGGAGCAAAATCCCTTGGTTATCCCTTGATGAGTGGTAAAACAAGATCAAAGGAATTGATCTTGTATCCCTGTCAGATCGTACAAACGAGTCTTTAAATAAGAATTCTGAAGACTCTTTTCTGTATACAACTTCACTTGATCAAATTGACAATTCTTTCAATCATTATAATTCTAAAAGCATTACTAGTGAGATCAAAAGATAGAAATAGTCAGATAGATATATAGGTAGAGGCTGTATCAAGTTCACTACTGGTCACCAAAAGATTGGTGAATTTTCTCTTGTAACTGTTGACGACTTAAAAGCTCAAAGGGAAACCCTTGTAACCCAAGTCCTAGGCACCACAAGGGTGATCTGAACCAGGATAAATTATTGTGTCATTTATCTTTCATGCTTTTAGATTTATTTATTATCAC
>JACEIK010006233.1:43344-57375 GCA_018107945.1 Datura stramonium | reverse complement strand
TAGCCAGGCACCAGATGTGCTTAGGCTCACCAGTTAGCAGTCCAGGTCCTACTAGGGCACCAGGTGCCAGTCATACCCCCAAGGCGGGGCGTGACAGTTTGCCATTTGAGATAAAAAAAATATAGAGGCTGTAAATTTGTTTGTTGAAATTAACTACCCTCCTACCCGTTACAACAACAATAATGCCACAAAATGAAGTCATGAACAAAATGGAGAAATATAAAAGATTGCTAGTACTTGGTACAACAATAAGAATGTTATTAATCTCCAACAAGAAAAAAGAAACTCATATACGATCTAAGTCGAAGAATTTACATTGCCCGAAGAGAAGACCTTACACTATCTAAGACAAAGGCGTCTCATTGTCCGAGCCAAAGAATTTGCTCTATCTAAGGCAAAAACTTTACATGATCTGAGGCAAAGACTTTACATCTTCTGTCCAAATACTTTACTTTGTGTGAGGCGCATATTCTGAGCCAAAGTCGTCACGTTATCCAAGCCAATGACTTTAACCATATAAGGCAAAGCCTTTATATGGTCTGCGGCAAATACTTTACACCATCTAATCCAATGACTTTATACCATCTGAGCCAATGACTTTATACCATCTGAGTAAAAAAGGTCACATCATTCATGCCATAACTTTACACTTTCTAGACAAAGGGACAAAAGTGTCAGCTTAAGGTGCAAAGGGACAAATATTGTCTATCTTAAAGCTAAAAATTTAGAGATCCTTTTAAGGATAAACCCATAAAATGGACTGCTTAAGGTGCAAGGGACATACTTTTGTCCACCTTAAGATTGAAAATTTAAAGATCATCTTAAGGATAAATCCATGCAAAGGCCAGCTTAAGGTGCAAAGAGACAAAAAAATTTCATCTTAAAACTGAAAATTTAGAGATCCTTTTAAGAATAAATTCGTGAAAAGGTCAGCTTAGGGTGCAAAGTGACAAATTTTGTCCCTTTTAGACTAAAAATTTAGAAGGCCTCGACTTAAAAACTTGGTAAATTTGAGATTTCAACTTGTAGACTTGAAAATTTTGAAGCTTCAACTTGTAGACTTGGAAAACTTGAAGACTTTATTTTTCTAAGAGATTATAATCATCCCACCGGAGAAACCTAGTTGTCCTGGAGATTTTCCCCCTTTGAACGACTATATTTAGTGAAGGTCCAAATTTTGATTAAAGAAAACCTGTAGATTTGATCTTCATATGTCTGGTCAGGTGCCTCCAATTCTATCATACTTTACTTAAGCAATAGAGTGATGTATGTATTTTTAAACTCATGAGGCTGAACTTAGAATGAAACTCCAAGCAGCATATGTACCTCGGTGAAGAGGATGAAGTCATTTCGTAGTTCATAAAGAGTGTCTTTTTTTTAGTTTTTAAAATTTTTATTTACGTATTTATTATTTTTTTTATGTCCTAACTTTTGCCTAGGTAGCCTCTTATAAGATTTTTAACCTAGTAGACTTGGAAAACTTGAAGACTTTAATTTGCAAAGAGATTATAGTCATCCCACCAGAGAAACCTAGTTGTCCTAGAGATTTTCCTCCTTTGAACGACTATAGGCTGAGTACCTGGTAACAAGTTCATAGAGAAATCAATTTCCCGTTCTGGGGGAATACTAGGAAGTTCATCTAGAAACACGTCTAGAAAATCAATGACCACTAGAATGGACTGAAGATTTGGGGATTCTGCCTGCATATCCTAAACCCTGATGATATGATATATACAGCCCTTTGCACATATCTTGAACCCTAATGATATGATATATACAACCCTTTGCTATTAACTTTCTCGCCCGAATATAGGATATAAACCTACCTTTTGGCGTAGATGCATTGCCCTTCAACTCTCGCACTACTTCCCCTGGAAAGTGGAACCGAATGGTCTTGGTCCAACACTCTACATTGGCATAGCATGGCGCTAGCCAGTCCATGCCCATAATTGCATCAAAATTGATCATTTCTAGCTCCACTAAATTTTCTAAAGTTTGGTGACCTACAGCCTCTACTGTGCATCCCTGGGAGATCTTTTTAGCATAATAGAATCACCGACAGGTATAGACAGTGAAAAGGGTCGCTAGAGCAATTTTGGCATTATACCAAACTTTTCAGCCACTAATGGGGTAACATAGGACAAGGTGGAACCTGGATCTATCAAAATATAAACTGGGTGAGAGAAAATGTCCAGCATACCTGTCACAACATCCGACGACGACTCTGACTCCTGTCGCCCCGATAAAGCATAAGTGCGATCTGGACCACGGCCTGAACTAGATGCCCCTGACCTGCCTCGGCCTCGGCCGGCTGAAACTGAGGGCCTGTACCCTGCTTAAGGTGCTGGGGCATGTGACCCTGCTGAAGATCTGTCCTATCAGTCCCAATCACCCTGACCTCTAGCTAGACAATTCCTCATCATGTCACACTTCTTGTCCACAAATGTAACAAGCAGTATAACCATACCTGCATGTCCCAAGATGACATCGACTGCAAATAGCACAACGTGGCACAGTAGTCCTACTCTAATCTGACCCCCACTGCTGCTGAGAACCTAATTCCTGTGAGCTCACACCGGGCCCTGACTGCCCTCGACGGTCTGATCTACCACCCTGTTGCTGCTATGGAGGTGGGGGTCTGGGTGGCCTTCTTGATATTTGTGGCCTAGGCCCGCCCTAAAATTCAACCTGCATGTCACTAGGTCTGGCCCTACGACGCTGCTCTTGGTTTTCCCTTTCTTTCTCCCGCTGTCGCTACCTAATCCCCTAAATATTCTGAGCAAATGTTTGAATCAGGGCAATATCCATGTCCTCCTGCAGAGTAGCCGTAACACAAGTTTCCACGTACTCTAGAAGCAGCCCCATACTAAATCGGTGCACTCGGGCTGTCATAGTGTCTACAAAAGCTAGTGCATGTCTGGCCAAGGAATCAAACCTCATAGCATATTTTCGGACACTCATTAAACCCTGCTCCAGGTACAAAAACTTATCTACCCGAGCCTGTCGAATTTTTCGTGGAAAGTAGTGATCCAGGAAGGCCTTTGAGAAACTGGGACAAGTCAGAGGGGGAGCGTCTCTGCCTCGGAACCTCTCCCAACTCTCGTACCATAACAATGCCATGTCCCGTAGTCGAAATACCACCAACCACGGGGGTAACATGCATTACCCTAAAAATCCATTGCAAATGGTCTAAGAAGTCCTAAGGGTCCTATTTTCGATCCGTCCGTGTAAGCTGCGGGGGACTTAGGGAAAGGAACTACCGGACCCTCGAACTCCCAGGTCCTCCCGAAGACTTCGCAACCACTGGTACCGTAGGTTGGCACTGAGCGGCCATCATCTGGGCTAACATATAGACAGCGCTCCTAACCTCCTGATCTGATGGTATAGGTATAGGAGCTACTGGAGGTGGTGTCGACATGTCTGCTGCCCTGGAAGACTCCTAGCGTGGAAGAGACTACTGAGGAGACCAAGATAAAGTCCCCCTATTGCCCTCATATCGGGTTGGCTCTGACTGGGGCACCCTGATAGTGCCCTCCCTTGCCGCAACATCTAATTTTCAGCCATTCGTAGTCTATCGTGTGTCCAACATTTCTTGTAGATAAGCAGAATAAGATAAGCTTAGGGACTCAACCCTATACAATATATCTCTACAGCACGACTGAAGAACAAAGAAGGGTAACCACACTATTATACCCTGTAGCCTCCTGCCTATGGAATGTGGTTCACAACACACCTATAGACAAGACTCTACCAGACATGGCTTGCAGACTCTCTAGGATACGACCTGCTCTGATATCAAGTTTGTAATGCCCTACCTTGGGAGGCATGACTGGCACCTGATTCCATACTGGGATCTGAACTAACCTGACTGGGCTTATGCACCTCTTGTGCATGCCTACCCTTCAAATCAAGAAAACGACGAGCTATATCTCGGCTGTAAACATAGCCCCCGGCTGACAAGGCCGCATAGCTACCTGTAAAAGAAAACAGCTAACTAACAACAAGCAGTACCAAGGGATCCTATGCGGGCCGACAAGACCATCATGTTGTCTAGTTATCTCATAATGGAAACAAGCAATCAAAACTATACTATAGCCGATAAGGCTACTAACTAATAGCTACACTAGGCCCCACACGACCATCACACAAGGAAAAAAATACATAGGCCCCACACGGCCAATAACAAAACTAATACTGGAAATTTGTAGCCTACAAGCCCCTAACAATGGAATAATGATCAGGATAGGGCCCCAACCAACCCATAAACTGTACAACAAAAGAACAAATCTTTTAACTAACAACTCCAAGGTAAAAGGAGCTGATCAGACTGCTGACTTGGCTGATGACTAGGGAGGTCCTGAGCTGGGTCTAACCGTACCTGTAGGCAAGTAATGAAGCGGCCCAAAGATGGGCGTCAGTATAATATGTTTAGAATATGTAAGGCAGTAAATGAAAATGACTGAATAATATTGATAATGAAACTGAAACAATTCAATAGGAGGGATAGAGAGTTAACATGACATAACCTTATAACCTGTTGTACAACTAACAATAAATAGTGCAAATAAGAACCTAACTTGGCCCCCATAAGCCCGAAAGGTACAACCAGCACAGAATAACCCACCTGGGCCCCCCATAAGCCCTGATGAGCACACTCCAATCTATATACCCCTAACAAGGTTAAAATGAGTCAATATGTAACTATATCCGACCTACTGGCCCCTAGGTCTGCAGCTACCCGCTCGACTCCTGATCTATAGCTGTGCCTGAGTCCGGTAGACTCCAGATAACTGCACCTCGGGCACCAGGCTCGAAGAGGTTTAGTGATTCCGATACAGAATAAAGATAATAGTCTATCCATGGAATGGAGTGTAATATGGCCCTTGGGCCTCTGCATTATCCCTTGGGACGATATATCACTCCTTAGAGCGGCGTCATATAGCCTCGTAGGCATTGACACAGCTAGTAACCTTGGGTTTGGTCATGTAAGGCTATACAGTGCAGTTTCAATCCCAATCTAAACATAAAACACCAATCTCAGACTAATAATAGTAGCTAACCATAATAATCATTCTTCTGGTATTCTTACGAGAGTCTAAGTCGTATTATGACATGACAGGAACAACTTGCCGAAAGGATTCGCCTTAACATACCTCGAATGTTGATTTCTGATTTAACTGGCAAGGTTTAACTTGTAAACTGTAGTTCCTTCCAACTGTAGCCTCTATGCTGAGAGAATAAAATTAATTTCAATACTAAACTCGATAAATATTGATAACTTTCGATAATAAAATTAACTATAATCCAACTTCGAATAACTCGGCCAAAAATCTATAATTTCCCAGAAGTTCATAAGGGAGAAATGCTTACCTAATGCCTGTGACCGAGTAGGAATCAATTTGGAGCGATTCTAACAACTTTTAGTCGGCGGAGTTCCGATTTGCCGTGTGAATTTTTGAGAAATAACTCCGTAGTAATGCTTCCCATAGGCCTAAAACTCATTACCCGAATTTAATTTGAGATTGTATGTGTTTGGTAGCATAATCGGATGAAAATTAATCAAAACTTGCGTACTTTTACTTCTCTGGCCGAGATATCATTTAAGAAATGATTTAAATGAAAGAGGGAGGGGTTTATATATAACTAAGGGCGGTGGAAGGGTGGCACCCCGCGCTTCCCAAAGTGCTGAGACAGCCCCACGTTGCGCCCCTCCATGCGCCAGTAGGCCTGGCGTGTCGCGTTGGCCAGTGCCCTGCCGGTTGGCGTGTCGCGCTAGCCCTTCGCGGCCTAGCCTTTCCCAACCCTGCTTTCGAGGCTTTTCCCCCACGCATCAAGATCTCTTTACTCATCACAAATCTACATGTACACTTACTAATCGTTACCATTTATAGGGTGTAACACTATTTGTGGTAGATAGTAACTTGTGCTTGATCCGGCAGAATTAGTGTTGAAGCTAGAGTAGCCAATGCGTCAGCTTTCTTATTTTCCTTCCTCATTACATGTTGGAGGGTCACATCTCCCAGCCATCCTATCAACTTCTAAGCATAACCGTGATAGGGGTATAGTTCGGGCTTCTTGACCTCATAGCTTTCCAAGAGTTGATTAATCTCTAACTAAGAGTTACTGAAGACTTTCAATTACAATTGTTTCATGTCGACAACCATCTCAAGCTCAAGTATTAACGATTGATATTTAACGATATTGTTGGAGCAACATTGTTTCAAAGTAAAGGAGTATTGTAGAACCTTTCTATCACGATCCAAACATAGGCCCTGATCGAGACATGGAGAAAAAAACCCCGAGAGGCTCCAAGTCGACCCATGGCATGAACATGATATCTAAGAATCAACATCATAAAGCGGAAGTCTAACATATACATATATAACATAGTGAAAGTCTAAATAGCTGAATACATAATACACAAGTCTAAAATTGAATACATAATATATCTGATAAGCCTCTACTACTGATAAGTTGATGGGACAAGACCCCAACTAACTCACTAAAGTCTGAAACTGAAAACACCAAATACAACTGCTAAAGGGCCCTCAGAAGATGAGGACTCACCAACTGAGACTGGGAGATGCTAATACTGAGAGTCTGTCTAATAGCGGGGCTGAGCCTGAATATTCGAGCCTGTATCATAAAATGATACAACATAGAGTAAGCGATCAGTATATGGAATGTACCGAGTATGCAAGGTAATTAAAATCTTTAAGTAAGTAAAATCAGTGATCATGCATAATGTAAAACATTTCATCATAAGATACTGAGAGTAGGGCTTGTACACTATTATCTAAAAACATGGCTTAAACATTACTGAATATCACAACTGAATCGAATGACCCAAAGCTGAAAACTAATAAGCATAGGTAAAACTAAACATTGGGTCAAACTTGTTGAAAACATAATATCATGATTGATGAACATGCATAATTGAAATCATGAGGAACAATGGGAGACTCATCTTATAACTGACATTACCACAATAGAGCTTACGTGGTCCCGACTATTACACTCAAGTAGGCAGAGCCATCTAAAGCCTTGTCAGGGCTAAGAACACTACCATTATATCGATATCAAGCTGAAGGTCCCTTGGGGGCAGGGGAATCTTAAAAGGGAGGTCCCAAATAATCTGAACATACTTACGTTGGCACGTAATTTTGAGGCATCGGGTTGACTGACCCTTAGGCTACTCAGTGCTAGACTTTACTCCCAAAAACATGAATATGCTCTCCATCATTTTTTTCAACGAAGCTGAACCATCGTCTAGTGATGAAGCCGACTCATAACATACATGCATAATCTAAAATTGTAACATGGGGAGCCTTGGGCTCAAACTATACCACAAGCTGAAAATAATGGGAGTCTAGACTCCAAAACCATGTGGTAAGTTAATACATGAAATTTAGATAAAACATGAAATATACTTGATCATATAGGCTTTCCCAATACTTAAACATGCTTGATCATCAAAAATGTGAACATGGACATGGGTAATTCGAAATCGTACTTTCATCATATACATCTCATCATGCTTGAACACATATATCATAATCTCAACTTTTCATGAACTTTCATGGATGGACATGATAATTTGTAAAATTTGAAAACATTGTAAAATATGCCCCTGAAACATAATTCAACATTTGAAACATGAATTGATCATACCCATGATTGATACTTAGAGAATTCACATGTTGGGTTAAAATCCCATAGATTCATCAACTAGAATTTTCATGAATTGAAGAGGGATTGAACATGGATGTGGATGATTACACCCATTCATAACCCTACATACCTAGAGAAATCTGATTTCACAAACCCTCTTGAAAGCCCAAAGGAAATTTTAGGAAGAACTTGATGAATCTAAGCTTGATCACCCTTGGGATCTTCTAGACTTGCATGCATGGAAGAGAATAGGCTTAGAATGAACTTATCCCTCTTAAAACACACTTTTTTGAGCTAGGTCTTAGAAATTTAGAAATTACGAAAAATTCCTTAATAAATTCACAGAAAAATGCACACCGCCAGTCCCCATGAGGGACTGGACGACTCGTGACCAACACCATAACTCGTGGTCTCAAGTTGTTGCTTGCACTGAAATTTTGCCTTTTGAGGGTCACCACGAGGGACACCACAACTCGTGGTGCACCCAATGACTCGTGGTGACCAAATCGTGACCAACACTTCCCAACTTCTTCAACCTTCAATCAACTCTTGACCACGGCTAACACAACAAATCGTGGTCACCCCCGAATCCCAAAATTCAACCAAGTCTTCCCTACTCCCCACGAGTCACTTAACAACTTATGGTGCACCTCACGAGTCACTGGATGACTCATCTTGTGACCTGGTCTAGAAAATTCTATTTTCTCCATTTCAACCCTCGGGTCTGATCTTAGGGCTTCCTGGGTATTACACTTTCCTTGTGGAGTGATAAACACCATGCCAGCATTAGCTTCGCAATGATATGCAACACCATCAAATACATTTTCCACGAAGGTCGAATTTTAATAACCATTGCATCTTCATCAGGTAGTATATTGATTCACTTCCAATTATCAGGTATCAGTGATCTGCCAGAAAGTTGTTAATGCTTGTCCCTTTATGTCTTTTTGAGGGATGTACGCAATCTCAAATTGTTGAAACTGGAGGTACCACCTTGTTAGTCGATCACTGAGTACTGGCTTTGACATCACAAACTTGATGGGATTTGCTCTAGAAATGCGATGAACAATGTGAGCTTGGAATTAGTGCTTCAATTTTTGGATAGAGAAGACTAACACAAAATACAACTTTTCAATTGACGAATAATTCAACTCGTTTGGTGTCATCATTCTACTTAAGTAATAAAGGAATTTTCTTTTCCTTCATTATTATCTTGGACCAGTAGTGCTCCAACATACCATTATGCTGAAATGTATAGTATCAATGGTTTTCCAAGTACCGGGGCCGCTAGAACCGAAGGCTTTATTAAATATGATTTGATTCTCCCAAAGGCATTAGCATAAGTTTGGTCCCATTTGAAAAGAGCATCCTTCTTTATGAGATCGTTGAATGGTTGGCTTCTTCTAACTAGGTTCGAGTTGAATCTCCTAAGATACACTAGATTTCCTCGAAGGTCTTTTAATTTATGAATATTCCAAGGCCCAAACATCTTCAAAATTGCGTCGACTTTGACTTGATTAATTTCAATTCCCCGATGTCGCACAATGAAAATAAGAAACTTTCTAGAAGCAACTCCAAAGTCACATTTCAACGGGTTCATTCTTAGTTGATATCTTCAGAGTAGCTCGAACACCATTCTCAAGTATTGCAAATGGTCGGTTTACTTTCTTGGCTTCACCACCAAGTCATCGACATAACATTCATTATTTTTATGGAGCAAGTCATCAAAGATATTCTGCATAGTCTTTTGATATATGGCACCGGCATTCTTCAAACTAAAAGGCATTATCTCGTGGAAATAAATGCCCTTGTGTGTATGAAATGCAGTGAGTTCTTCATTCTTTGATGCCACATGGATTTGGTTATATTGGATAAACCATCCATGAAATACATTGCCTCGTAACTAGTGGTACTACCAATCATCAACTCTGGGATGGGGATCAAAAACTCATCCTTAGGGTATGCGTTGTTAAGATCCCTAAAGTCAATGCAAATTTGAATTTGATCATTCTTCTTCCTCACTGGAACAATACTTAAAATCCACGTGGAGCATTTAACTTAACGAATGAAGCCAACTTCAATAAGTTTGTTAACTTCATTTTCAATCAATGGAACCAAGTCTGGTCTGAAGCGTCTTAACAGGATGAGCACCACTCTTGATTGCAAGTTGATGGATTGCTACTTTGGGACATCTCCTTATAACTCCAAGTAAAGACATCCCAATATTCTCTGAGCATATCCATATAAGTGATTTCTTCATCAACTATAAGGGAAGTACTTAAATAGGTTGGTCTTGGATCTTCATCGATGCCAGGATTAACTTCCTTCAAGGAGTCTACTATGGCCTTCACTCTTTTTCTAAGTTCTGATAGAGCATCTCTAACATCTTCATCCTTCCGAAGATCATTATCATTGACAAATATGTGATAACACCAGGAGACATCCTCTAGCTTCTCGTCAACCTCCATTTAAGATAAAGTATCATGCTCACTTTGTGCAGAGATATAATATAAATAGCCTACACTTTCTTTGTCTTTGCCACGTTCCTTAGTATAAACCACAGTGTGATTCTTTTCCTTTAGTACCTCCCCACGTGAAACAATAAGTTTTGTTTGTCGCCTCATTTTAGAAGGAATCAAACTTTGAAAATTCTTATGGATTTTAAACAAAGTGGGCGTTCTTAAGCTCTGATGGTTTTTCTGGAACTACTTCTTCTTCTTCTTCTTCAATGGGCCTAACCTTTCAAATACAAAAGTTTTTGCGGTTGATATTTCAAGTCAGTCAAAGATAGAAGCTCTTTTGTCGGGAAAATCAAACTCATGTTCCACAGTGATGTAATTAGTAGCTACCCTTCTTATGGAAATGCGAATTAGAAGTGGTTGCTTATATCCCAAACCCTCATGTGATTGCATGATGGCAGCTTCTGATGGGAGTTTCCCTAACTTCGATAGTTCATTAGGGCTGTATTCATCCTTTGCAAATAACTTGAAGGCAATTGGATCAAAACCTTCATTTGTACATTTCATAGGGAGTGCCACATTTTGCAGAGGATTTTGAACCACAAACTATTCAAGTAGCTTTAAGAATAAGTTAATCGTGTCAATCCATCTGATAGGGAATATTAGCCTCTTTAGTATATTTCCTTGGGTGTCGGACGATTGACCTTTCCCTTTCTTTACCTTTGGCATATAACGGAGCACATAAGCTATCATTTTTTAAAGACACAATGTTTCCTTTATTCGAGATGGAGTGGGGCTCCTCAATGCCAACTTTGGCTTTTCCAGCAGTCACATTGGCTTCTTTAGTTGCAAGCTCATCCATCTTGGCCGTTGCAACCTTGTGACTTTTACTTCTTTCACAAAATAGTTTTTCTAGTAGAACTTTTCATTGGCAAAGTGTGACTCAGCTTCTGCAAATGGCTTATCATTGACAGCTATCTTCTTCTCAACTCCACCTTCTAGGTACTTCAAACATTGATAGTAGGAGAATGAGACAATTTTGTTCTTGTGTACCCAAGGTCTTCCAAGAAACATATTGTATGAAGTCTTTGCGTCGATTACATGTATCTGTGCGCTTGATCGCAAATCTTCGATGTTGATCTCTAGCTTGATGGCACCTATGGACCTTGGCCCCCCTTGATTGAATCTTTGAATCATTAAGTGACTTTCAAAAAGCTCTTCAACTGAGATGTCGAGCTCCTTTATAGTGAAAATAGGAAGAGTGTTAACTCCAGATTCATCATCTATCAAGATTCTATTTATCCTCTTTTCAAGAGCGTGACCCACTATATATAAAGGATGATTCTGCAGTTTTTCACCCAGCAGAAGATTGTCTTCTATAGAGGTGATTTTTGTATCACACACGTGAACTTCTTGAAAAGAGGGCTCAAAAATCTTTTTTCTGGCGATGATGAAGACAATGTTGATAGACTTTCATTCTTTGCTTCTTCGTCGTTATTGAAGCACCATGCCTCGATGTTGTTTTGAGAAATATTCATGCAGAACCCACTTGGTAAGAATTCCTCCAAAGTCACAGAATGTTGTGGTTTCTAGTGGTACTACATCTTCACTTTTACCTTTTATGGATACTCACTTGGTTTTTGCTTCCTTGGTCTTCTTACCATTCTTTTCTAGTTGATTGTTTAAATGTTTCCTTTTGAAGACTTACTTTTTAACGTCTCCATCTAGTCACCAGATTCTAACCCTCATCATCGGCTTCATCATCTTGGATTTTACCTTGCTCCAATAGTCCTTTTTTCATGCTCTTCAAAGTTGAATATCTTGAATTGATTGAGAGATCCAATGGTGATATATATTTGATTAGAACTTCACTTATTATCCCCAAGAACAATCTTCTTCTTATTAGCTAGCTGTGTAACTCTATCCTTGAATACAAAGCACTTCTTAAGAGGGTGACCCACAAGTCGATGATACTTGCAATAATTTGGATCATTTGTTCTTCCATCTTCATTAGGTCACTTCACCTCTGCAATTCAATTGGTTTTAAATCAAGAAGTTCATCAAAAGTTTTTGGGAGATCAAAATCAAGGAAGGAGTATCCCCTTTCCTGCATCTCCTTGTTTGGTTGCCTTGAGAGGAAGTTGTTTTCATACTCTGCTTCTTCCTCACCTTTGTAGTAAAATTCACTGGCGATATATTGACATTTATGGAATCTTTATTGTCACTCTTGGGTATAAACTTTCTCCATATCTTAGGTTCTTGCTTGTCATATCCTTTGCGAGGATCATAAACAGGCATCACTCCATTTCCAGAAGAAGATTTTCTCAACTCCATGTCATGATCATGAGTAGCTAGCTCTTCAAAATACCTTAACTTAATTTCTTTCAAGATGTAGAGAAGTCCCCAGTGCATTCCTTGAATATACATCTCTATTCCAGAAATTTCACTTAGTCTACCTTTTCAGTTTAGACTTGCATTTCTCTATCGATTTGATGAAATCAATAACCAGTTTATCTTTCTTTGACACAAATTTGTGAGTTCTTCCATTCTGACAGTACTCCTTGTGTTATAGAAGTGATTGAAGAACTCCTGCTCCAGTTTTCCCCTACTATCGATAGGATTAGACTCAAAATTTGTGTACCAATCAAAAGCATTCTCTTTGAGGTAGCGGACGAACTGCTTGACAAGATAGTCCCCATAAGTTTTCGTGTTGTTACATGTTTCGACAAAATGTGCAACATGTTGCTTTTAAGTTTCCCTTGCCTTCAAATTGCTGAAATTTGGGAGGCTGGTAATCGGCGGACATCTTGAGGCTATTAATTCTTGTAGTGTAAGACTTTGCATACATGAGAAAAGACTTGAAAGAAGTTTCATAGTTGTTCTTGATAGTCCCTTGGATCAACTCCTTTAGTTGGTCAAGTGGAATCATCCCTTTAAAATAAATTGAAATTTCCTTGGTGGGCAATGCATGTTTTATTTGCAGGAGTTTTAGTCTCTTGAACTTTTGGACCCTACCTAGGTACATGGCTAGATTCTCCTTCCACTAAGCCGTTTACCTTGTCCATCAACTTTTCAATTCGAGTGTCTTGATTTTGCATATACTTGGTCAGGCCTTCAATTACCTTTGTCAAGTTTGCTAGTTGCTCTTCCATAGATGAAGCATCGGTTACCATCGCTTGCATGATTATCAGAGATGTTGGAGAATAACACAGATTACCATGCAAATTGATCTTTGACTGGATCATCTTACAATAATCTATGCTATTTTGCCTCCTAACACAAGATCGAAGTCGAAGAAAAAAGGAGGCTCTTTTGTAGATGTGCTAGTGATCTTTGTTTTGTAGTTGTGGAGGCTCTTTTGTAGAGTGAGAAAGGAGTTTGCCAAGAAAGGAGCAACCCTTTGATGAAAAAGAAGAAAAGCAGCAATGGAAAAAAATTAACTGAAAAAATAAATTGAACAGAAAAAATTTGAACAGAGAGAAGAAAAATTAAAAAGAAAGAGTTCATTTTTATCCTGATGAATGAATAAATAGGGAAGAAGATGACTCTTATATAGGCCCAAAATGAGTCCGGATCTTAAATGATTGGAAAAAGTCCAAATGATCAAACGTAATGTGCAAAATATAGTGTATCGTATAATTTTTTGCCTATAAAGTTTAAGCGTTATATAAAAATTGATATCTCATATAAAAGAATAAGTTATGCAAAAAGGATTTCATGAAAAAATAAAATAAGATTCCAATATGCACCAAGTTTCAGCAACGGGCTACTTGAAATTCACAATATGAATTTGTATAAGAGATGAGAAATAATTTTCTTTTTTTGGCTGATTGAAGCAGTGGTGATATACCTTCTCCAAGATACATAAATTAAAAAATATGTAAGTATTATAATTTTAAAG
>JACEIK010006233.1:1415-42184 GCA_018107945.1 Datura stramonium | reverse complement strand
CCTTTGTTCTATTTTAATTGATAGGATAAGATTTGTATACCCATTAAGAAAAGATTAATATGGATGGTGATTTGACAAATATAACCCTATTAATTTCTTTGGAAACATACAATAATAATTTTTTTCACATTTTAGAATGACTTTAAGTAGTAAGGAAATATCATCAATTATCTCTTGAATTTTGAAACTAGCAAATATTTTGAAATAATTATTTTTATTAGTATACGTGGCAATTAAAATGTAACAGAGAGAGTAATTGACAAAGTCAAAAATATAAAAATTAAAATGACAATACAAAATAAAAAACAAAAATCTCTGAAATCATTCCGCTAATTTACAAACAAGGAGAGAGATGAATTTTATGCCGAATGCGTTTAATTAGAAAAGCAGGCCGGTGGATCACGCACTTGGCTTTGTTTCTTTTGTCAATATAATAATAAATAAAGTAACATTTCGCACTTTATTTTTGAATTCACACTAAAAAGAAAGTGATGAACACAGAAAACATACATTTATTTACTAGTAAGTATCGGATACCACCTTGAACAACCCGCAATTTCCCACTATATTCTTCATTCCCAGACGACGATTTTTTTTTTTACTAATCTCTGTATCGATCTCGATCGTGATGATTTCCTGACAATAGTTGGATATCTCCAGAAAATTGACAAATTATAAAATTAAACAGAAAAACCTAATTTTTTATCTTTCTGTTAAGCATGTACTCGATCTTTTGATGAAGATGATGAAGAAAAGGTACAATTTGATGATGATGATGTGAAATGGATCTGAAACCCTAAAAACCCATCAGTTTTGGAACTCCACAAAAAATTGCTTCATTTTTCCTCAAGGTAACACTGCTGCTGAAATTTTCAAAGCTATTTCAACTGCCGTGAATTTTAGGGACTCCTCACTTTAGGGTTTATGGACGATACAGGAAATTGCAACAATAGGAAAAGAAAATATATTCTTACTAACTTTCCGAAAGGAATAACAAAAATCGCGATTGCTCTTTAGCTTGAAATTTTGATTCTTATTGGAGCACTTTTTATCATTTAGGGGAAGCGCTGAGCTGATTGATCATCCGCGGAATTGCAAAGATAGAAACCTTTTAGTGGGGTGCTATACTTCCTATTTAGCTGATAAATACTCATATAATCTATTGAAACATGCATGCCAGATATCGCAGTCCGGTAACTGGGAATAGGTCTGGTTCAACGGGGATTGGGGATGTGGCCACTTCACCTGAGCGATTTGTGAGAGGTCGTGGTGAGTACAGAAACTATAGCCGGGTGGTTTTTGGGCGTGGCCAGTCAAAGCAGTTTGGAAATGAAATTTTCATGGAAGCTGGACGGCTAGCGGCTGAGTACCTTGTTTCCAAAGGAGTGCTGCCCCCAAGTGCTCTTTCTGGGAAATATCAAAATGGTAGCTTAAAGAACCCGGTCGGAGAATTTCAGGGATTTAGGTCACAGGAGGCTGATTTTATGCCGGTCCCTGTGGAAGGTCGAATATCAGGTATTCCTCTTTTGGAGAATGCCGCAGGTGATGTAGGCCATGGTAGGAAAAGGTTTCCTGATGAATATAACTCAATGGGTTCAAGAAGCTTTATGAGAGAAAGGAGAAGAAGTGGAACCATTAAAAATTATGGCTCTGAGTTCAATCGAGAATTAGGAAGAATTGGGTCGTGGAATAGAGTCAGGAACTCTCCTGATGTGGATGGTCAAGATAATGCTTTTTCTGGGAATAGAAATGAACACCAAGTGGCTAAGAATAGTGATGGGGTTTTGCAAAATTCCCCTCCCAGGAAAATAAATCCTGAAATTGAGAGTTCAGGGGACTCACTAGTTGAATCGGAGCCTGCAGACCAAAACAAGGCAGGGGATGATGCAGGTAAAAAGGCAAGTCCTATTAGCACTGGAACTAATCTTCCACCAGAGGATGGACGGCAACATAATGAGAACTGTGTTGAAATGGAAGCCTCAAAAATAGAAGTTGATCAGGTTGATGTTTTCAACAATAACGGTGAATTGGAGAGAGAAGCTTCCAAGGAAGACATAGAAGTTAAGCTGTGTACTGAAGAACATAAGAAGACAAGCAAGAATAGTAATGATTTACTTAGTCTCTGGAGGTTTGAGCATGTTCCCAAAAAAACTCGCTCTTCATTGGCAAATAGAGTTATGAAGGTTTGTGATAATGCAGTCACTGAAGATGAGAATACCCGTGAGATGGAGCTTCCTAAGGATACTCAAACGCATTCCGAACTGAACTGTGTGGATGTTTCCCCTGGTTTAATTTCATCTCCTCACAGTCATGATGCAAGAAACCTTGACTCTGGCAAGTCGGAACCTCTTGATTTGGAGGAAGAATCGTGTTGTTCTCATGTCATTAAGCAGGTAAATGAGACGGGTTCCTCTTCTTTTGGAGACGGCATGGAAATAACGGAAGACGAAACAAATGTGGAGTTACCTGGATTTGAAAGGTGCAGTTCTATTAACTTGGAAAGAGGAGAAAAACGAGCATTAGAGCATGATGATGATTGTACAGGGGGAACTAAGAAACCTAGAGAATTGGCTTCATCAGTGTGTGCTCTTTCAGATGGTATTCTGTACCATTCTAATTCCATGGAAGACTGGCCGAATTCACAGGAACCAGGTACTTCGCATGGTGAGGGAGTGATATTGTCATCAGATGAGAAGAAGTTGGTTGACATTCCTCTGATTACCAAGAGTGATGTGGAGCCAGGCACTGACTTTACAGAAAAACAACTTCTTCCAGGCTCCTTGAAAACTTGTGACCTCAATCTTTTGGAAGCTTCTGATGTGAATGAGACTCAAAATGCTGATCCCGTTCATATCTTCCCGGGGATTACTGGAAGTGTAAAACAAGAAGCACCAGTTGATATTGATCTGACCATGAGTAGTAACTGCAATATAGCTAGTACATATGCGAAATCTGGCTTTGATCATATTGACATTGAGGTGATTGATTTGGAAAATGATTCTGAACTAGAAAACAAGGCTTTGAATATTCCAGAGACAAGGTAAGATGATAATATTAATATATTTATCTTCTAATATGGCTTTGCGTCTTTCGTTTGCGTAAGTGTAATTTGGGAGAATGTTGGTCCATGATTCATCTTTTAGTTAATATTTACTGCTTTCTTTAATTTCCATAAACATGTTTTAGGTGAATCACATTGCTTGCCTAGATTCTCCTCTAATTTCGGAAAGTTATACACAGGTCTGAAGTTGTATTTACTGAATCAGATGTTTTTTCTAATAACCCACATGGTACCGACGATATTCCTGATGTTCAGGACGGTTATGGACTGATGATATCAGAATTGCTGGGGAATGATATACCAAGCTGTTCTGCTGTACCAGCAAATATGAATTCTTTACACAATGATATGGGCCTGCATAATGGAGAGGTACTAGTGCCCCGATTCTCATACTTGGTCTTTGGCAGTTATTTATAGAATTGATTCAAATGTTAATTTTACTATTGTTGTTTTCTCTGCTTCACTTGCAGCTGAGAATGGCATAACTCTTGATGAATGTTCTTCACAAACCTCTTGTTGAATATTAATTTTTGAATTTTTTATCCTCAGGCAATGCTTGGAGATGATGATTCAATATACATGTCTTTGGGAGAAATACCGATAAGTATGCTAACGATCTTTTCTCATGCACTTGAATCTGATCTTACTACTTGAGGTGTTTTTGGAGGAAATCCTGTGCGTGTATGGAGACAGGGTTTCTCCATGATTCAACCTATATTATGCATTCACTAATGGTTTCACCGATTGCTTGTTTCTAATTATTGGGTACCTTAATGTTTTCGCTATTAATTTGATTTCTAATTATTCTGCACATTGTATAAGCCTTTTGCTTTGGTATGATGGTCCAGAAGATGTGTCCCATTGCTAATCAGGGGTCTTACTGTCAGAAGCTCTACATCCTCTGAACAGCATCATGAATTTTGTAGAGAAAAAAAAGTCCAAAAAAGAAGGGAGAAATTGATTGATGATTATAGGACTGATAAGCAATAAGGAAATCCATGTTGATGAGAGTGACCTTAGACTTTTGAAACAAGGACGTGTGTTTTGTTGAACGACGTGTAGTTTATCTTGGTCATTTCATTGATGTTCTGCTCCACAGCCATAGTAATATGTTCCACGTGCCTCTGTGCACATGTATGTGTGCTTCTCTGTTTTGTAGGTGAAATCTCAGATGCTATAGGTGTCCGAGGTCTTCTTTGTTCTCTAAGTATGCTTAATATATTTGTGTAGGCTTTCTGAGGGCCTGGGAGCAGCAGACTCAAGAATTTGGGAAGCCATTTTAAGCTTCAACCTATCCAGGGTTTCGTGAAATATGTAATGAAATAATCATCTGTATGGCTAATTTTAGTTGTCAAAGATTAGCTCTATGCTACAGCAACTTCATGTACATTTAATGGCTTATGTAAGATCTCACTTCCAGCTGATGTAAGTACTGTCTCACCATTCCCTTCCTTCTCTCTTGAAGGGAGGTAGTCAAATGTATTTTCTTTACTCCTTTTCTGTTTTAATCTATTTTTTTTTATTACAAGTTGTCCGCTCTTGATTAAAAGCTTAGCAGTCAAGTACTTCCCTGATTCACTGTTGTCTGTATAATTGCTTGTAAAAGATATGTGACATCAGAGAGTGCCTAGGAAAGTTATACTTAATGAATAACTGTTGTGTTTGGCCAAATAATATACTTAAGTTGATGGATACTGTTGAGAAAGACATCGGAAGAGTTAATAATTCTATGAAATGCACCATATGGTTCAATTAATATTTAGTTTTATGGCCAAAAAATGTTCGTTTGTCTAATATCCTTCTTTTGAGGGATTAATGGTTAATGATAGGATGAATATGTAAATCGTAACACAAACAGCTCCGGCCTATCTTCTTTTTTCTTTTCAAAGTAGTATTTATGTCAACATTCATGTTATGTGGTATATAAAACATCAAATGAGAATATTGTGTTAACACGAGATTTTGTAGTCTGTGAAAACTCGTGCACACCTCATACATGTTTCTGGAAATGTTTTAACTATCATTCTTCATGAAACTATGCATTTCTGGAAATTGCATTGCTGCTTTGTTGAGACGAATTGGATGCAGGAATCTATAGAAATTGTTTGGTCAATTGATCCCACGGGTATTTGATCACCTTTTTGTATTCTTTTCTTAATTTTAAATTCCAAACTCTTACTGAAATACTTATTGCTTGTGCTCGGAAAGTTTCCTCGGAAGGGTAGGATATGCATAGAAAGCTTAGCTTGTCCAAGCTCTCCATTCTATACTTAAAGCTGAAAATCCAGCTTTACTATATGTGAATGAAGTTCAGTGTTGGAGTTGAACTTTGATTGTTGTTTGTTCTTAAAAGTATGGACAGCTAGCTCTTGCCAACATCTGAAGAATGAAATTATGCATTTCTTTTTCATGTTTGGTTCGTGATGGCAAGTTAACGTAAACGACGTTGGAACCATATTTTGAGGCAGGTCTTCTTAACTCGTTTGCTGAATTGCTAAGAAAAATATATATCTTTAAGAGAGACGTGTGGCAATTAGCTTCATTAGTAGATTGTGTGTGTTCTACTTCTTCCGTTTCAAAATAATTGTCATGTTTTATTTTCGAGAGTCAATCAATTTTCAAAATTACATTATATTAGATTAATTCGATATTTTAAAATTACAATATCGATATTCAAAAACTATACGAGAAGTATTATAAATTATAATTTTTCTCATCTCAATATGATGAAAAAATATATTTTAAAATGTTGATTAAAGTTTATATTGTTTGATTTCTAAAAAAAACGTTCCGATAAGTATTTTAAAATGGAGAGAATATATTACAGAAGTCTTGGGAGACAAAGATAGCTGCGAGAAACAAGTATAGAAAACACGGCAAGTGTATCATTGAGAAGTTCTAAAATCATTGATGCTTGTGGGATGGGCTATTCGCTCGGCAGAGGGGCGCCTCTAGATATTGGGAAATCTCATAACTAGCAAGTTTAAAACATACATATTGCAGAATTTGCAGTTAGTGGTTTTACAGTTTTGGTTTATCCAATTTATTCGATTAGTTCACAATTAGTATTCGGGTACGCGCATTGCGCGTGTATTTTGTGTCAAATATAAGTATAAAATTTTGTTAAATCACATAAATATTATGGGTACTAAATTTGTGATCGAGTTGACAATTTAATTTTTTTAATTTAAAGATCAAACATAGAGTTGTTCATTGAGTTAGAAAAAGAAAAACATTATACATATGTGCTTGAATAGAATAAACGCAAATCAGATTTATAAAAGAAACAGATGAAAAGTTGTCGACCTTACTAAATTTCTCAAAAAATAATTCTAGAAAATGTACGGTTTGTAAATCTCAAAGTTTTAATTTTTGGCGTTGCCGCCATTCATTCAATTGACTTTCTTCCATATGCTGGCTCTGTTTTTGTGCCCTAGACGTGGATATATTAAAATGTAAATTACAGAACATAATAAGTTAATAAAAATATATTAATCATGGAACAAATATTTTTCGATAAAAGTGATCGTTTTAGTCGCGATAAAATAAATATGGTGTAACAGGGAAAAATAAACATTGTTTAGCAAATAAATGAAGAAATTGAGAAATAATTAAATAGAAAAAGTAATTAAAACACAGCTTAGAAGACTTCACAGGTTCAGGATCAATGATTTGATTACATCACAACATCAACAGACCTCCATTACATCATCTAAACAAAATGTCACCAATTAAAATAACGAAAGTGAAGACTAACCATCACCAATAGGGACACACTTTGAACACAAAAATATGTCATTGAACTTTTTCTTTAAGTAATGAATGAATTAATATACTTTCCATCAGGAAGTTGAAAGATGAAGGAACAAGATGAAGGAACTAAATATTGAATACACATATTAAAGATTGATATTAACATACATTTGATAGGGAGGATTAAAGTAATTCTACATTTAATTAATTACAATAAATGACATTAATTTTAGAAACTTGAACCATCTTAATATCATTCATCTTTTTACATCTATTATGTACTATCACTTTATCATTTTTTGAAATATAAATTACATTTTAGTAGATGAATAGGTTTGAAGTAAATGGTAAATATGGTCGCTCAATTTTTATGGATACTTTGTTGTTCATTTTAGTATAATCATATTATTATATAAGTGAAAAGTCAAAAAGTGAAAAGTTAGATTACCATGAAAGTAAATTAAAGATATATGATATATAAGCAAGTGTTCATGACTTTATCCTTCAATTCAAAACTATTCCATAATAATATATATACTAAAAGCTAAAATTACATAAAAATAAATATTATTAGAGCATTAAATATTTCACAATGAATTATTTAAATGATGATGAAGGAGTAAACCTATTTATTATTTGAAAGGTATATTAGTCTCTCAATATTTGAAGGTTATTTTAGTATTTTAACTTTTCACTTTTTGCCTTCCCACTTATAAGTATTATTATTACTAAATTATTTGTTATATATATTATTATTATTATTATTATTATTATTATTATTATTATTATTATTATTATTATTATTATTATTATTATTATTATTATTATTATTATTATTTAGTTAGTTAGATATTATTTATATTTATTTTTTATATATTTATTATTATTTATTATTTATTATTTATTATTTATTTAAACTTTTAATTTTTTAATTATTTGATTTTATTTTGTTATTTTAATTTCTCTAATTAATGGGTTTTTTTTTTTTGTTAATATTAATATTTAATTATGTATTTAATTAAACTTTAATTTAGTGAAGGGGTAAAATGGTAATCTAACTTTTCATTTTTGTCTTCCCACTTATATAATAATATGATATGATGATAATTTTTACATATTATATTTTATTTTTAATTATTTATAGAGGTTAAAATGGTAATGCAACTTTGAAGTTTGGAATTTTTCACTTTTATTATATTTTTAATTTAATAAAAGAACCAAAAGAAAAAGAAGAAACATAAAAAATATAAAAAAACTAAAAAAAATAAAAAAAATAAAAAAAATAAAAAAATTCAAAAAATAAGAAAAAAGAAAAATAAGAATGGAGACCTTAGGGCATGCTACATCAGCATGCCTTCTAAGTCTCCTTTATATATATATATATATATATATATATATATATATATATATATATATATATATATATATATATATATATATATATATTCGATTAATCCAAAAATTTTGAACTTTCTTGAATGAGGTTTTGAGCTCTTTACGTCGTCCTTAAGTTTTTCTAGCTCAATTGTCCAAATATGTAATATTGAGAGAAATTTACAGCCCATGCTCCCTGGTCATCTAGTTATAAAATTTGGCTCAACTCCCTTTATTCTTACAAATTTAGCCGATTTATATATATTTTGAAATCCTTTTTTCAGCTCTAGAGATTTTAAAAATTGTTTTATCACATAGGAAGTTGGGGTAGGGATAAAAGGAAGGAGATTACAAAGTGGAAATTGAACTCTCATCAATGAGGTGAAAATTTAGGTAGTCAATCAATTGAGCTATTAAGATTCCTTTTTCAACTGTAGTCAAAATCCTATCTTGTCTTTTTTTAAACGGCTCTCTCTTCTCTCTCATGGTTTGCCAATCTTTTCTTATGGCTTGCCTCTCTTCTCTTTCACTTGCTCGCTCACTCGAGAGAAATAAGGCAAAAGTATCAATAAAGTCTTGAAATTTAAAAAAGATGATAACTTTGAATAAATTTAAAAAAGATGAGGTCAATGTCCCATTTAAATTGTGATTAAATTAAATGGGTTTGAAATATAATATTTAAAACTTGTTAAACTTTTTAAAAATACAAAAACAAACCTCAATTTAATTTGGGTCTCTCCAAACCCATTTATAACAAAATCAAAAAGCAAAACTACGAGCAAAAACGGCCACGCCTCTCTCTCCATCTTCTTCACTAAGCACTTACGCTTGTTCCTTCTTTCTCTTCTTTCGGTCTATCTTCTTCCTTTTTTGCTGCTTCGCCATTATCCATATCATCTCTTTTTTTGCTATTGGTGCAACTTATCTAAGATAATTTTTTTTCTTGTTATTAGCTTCACTAAATCATTAGAGTTTAAATTTTTAAAACTGAAAATGATAATTTTGGTTAAAGAAGAAGTAGAACATGGGTTTTGTGTTGATAGTAGTATATTTTGTTGTTGTATGCTTAATAAAATCTTTATTTTGTGTATTTTCTAATATTTGTTGTTCTTATTATGGTTATTTGTTTGTAAATAAAGTATACCCCGATAGTGAAATCTTTGTTTTATTGTTGTTATTTTTGTTGTCATTCTGTCATTAAAAAATATTTGTTTACACTGATTTTTCTAACAACCAGAAGTTGTTGGAGGAACTTCAACACTTGTTTGACGAACTCAAAATGTTGCTGAGGTTGTTGTGCACAAATTATTTCAAACAAGATGAAGTTGTTGAATTGCTACGACAACCTAAAATTATTTTAATAGTTATTCCAACAATCTCAATAGTTATTTGATTTTATCAAGAAAGTACATGAATTATTGCAACAACTTTCTTCAGTACCTTTGGATAAATCAAACAACTACTGAGGTTATCAAGCACAAATTATTCCAAAAACTAATGAAGTTGTATAAATTGTTGCAACAATCTACAAATATTCAAGCAGTTATTGTAACAGGTTCACAATTTATTGTAACAACCTCAATAACAGTTTGATTTTATCAAACAAGTAATGAAGTTGCTGCAACAACTCACTCAGCTATTGGAAAAAAATCAATATTTAGAGTAATTTGTTTGATTAATTGCAGTAGTTTTTCTCCTATTTATTTTGAATGATTGAATAAATTAATTGATGAATTTTATTTATTTTGTATTTGTAATAAAAATATCTCCAGAAAGAACAAAAAGTACCAATAGAAGTTCAATTTCTAAAAAAGGTAAAAGATATAGGGGAGGCAAGTACAAAATAAAAATTCAATAATTCACTAGAAGTGCTTGCTGACCACAAATGTAAATAGATGAAAGTGAGGTAGCAAATAAATCTCCAAATTATATGCATCAGGATGAGGGCCTGCCAGTCAAAGAAGCCTCATAGGTAGAAGAAGAAATAAGGTCTAAGAAATCTTATCTATAAAGAAGGCAAAATGAGATGAGATTTTGCTGATCATTCTAAAGATAAATCTTCCCATCAAGGAACAAAACATTGAGTAATAAAGATGAGATGGATCTAATATTCTAAAAGAAATCTTTTTAGCAAAGAATTGGAACATGGAGATGATGAAGATGGAGATGAAGATGATAATGATGGTGATCATAATGATAATATCACAATAGATGAATTATCAAAGTTTGTCAGAATCAAGAAAAATTAAAATAGGAAAATGATGTGAATGTCCAATTTTATACTGTCGAGGCATCTGATAGTGAAAGTAATTCAAATAGAACTTACTGATACAGTTGTCAAAAACTATCAGGATGATGGATTACTACTTAAAGATGTTGGCGGGATGCAAAAAGAGCTTGGTGATATTGTTGCAAGATTAAATATCCAAAGGGCCTTGATTTTAGGAGGATCCTTAGGGAGAAAAACTTAAAAAGCTTTAAGATTACTTGTCTTGGGAAGTTTCTAGACTTTCCTGATTAAATTGCTGCACCATTTTAACTGACTATGGTATATATTCTTCTTTAACGCCATTATTTATAATAAAAGAGAGAAAATTTGAATAAACTACTATGGCATATCATTTATTTTGGCATGAAAGTTTATTGTAACTTGATTGAGATGTCATTCTCTTCTGTCGCTAAATACAAGAAGACAATAAAGGGTAATAATTAATGAATTCGTAGACGATAAATATAAGGAAAAGAATTTGGTTGCCCATCTGAAATTCAAATCAATCTCAAGAAACTACAAAAATTCATCGTGCTTAGTTTGATTTGTGTACATCGTTCTTTGTGCAAGAGATGTAGCTAAGGGCGCATTCAAGCCATTCAGATTGGATATAAAACTTTTGATTTTTTAATTTTGGATGGAAGAAATACAATCCAAATAAGTGTAGATTGAATTTTTTAAGTTCGATTTTTGATTAGTAGATTTAGATATTTGAGATCTGATTTTGACTTTTCAACCTTAAAGACAGCATCATAACAATTAACAACCTCAATTCACATAATAATTTTCTCCCTAGAATATATAACTTTATACAATTAACAAGAATTGAGTTCACCTTATTGCCCATTTCATGTAATTCTCATTGGACTCAATACTATAATGGGTAAGGACATAAGATACTAATTTATTGGACCTTTATAAATTGAAATTAAAAAATTATAAAATTCAAAAACATGATTTAAAATATAAAATTTTAAAATTTTATAATTAATTTTAATTAAATTACATGTTTTTTTTGTTTTTTTAAAAATATAATTCAATGTCCAATGCATAATCCAAAATTGTATGCTTCCATGTTTAGTTTCTTATTTACGCTTTCCGCATACTCAGTATATTTCAAGTATTAACTGCATACTTTATGTGCTATATTGTTTCATGATATAGATTCAGGTTTTCAGACTCAGCCACGTGGTTAGGATACGCCTCCATTCCCATCTCAGCTAAGCTTGTAGAGTCCTCATCTCTCGAGGACGCGATTTGTGTTTTCTATTTCATTTATTCTTCGCCGACTTTAGGAGTTAGCTGGGGTTTGTCCTAGCAACTCATCAGTTTAGTAGACGCTTTTAGACTTGTATAGACAGATTCAGCTTTCACTGCATTAATGTTTTATGAGATTTGTTATTTTGGGTTTTAAATTAGAATCTTTCAATTAGCTCACTTAGTTATGATTTGCTAGTTTTTATTCTCGATAGTGTTATCCTAAGATTATGCCATATGTCGACTTGGGACCTCCTTGAGATTCCTTGTCCCGTGTCCCGATCTGGGCCTATGATCGGGCCGTGACAACTATTATCAGAGCAAAGGTTTAGAGGTCCTAGGGTGTCTCGAAAGCCGCGTTAGGGTAGAGCTTGCAGGGTGTGAAGCGCCACACTTATGACAAAGAGGCTATGAGACTTTTAGAATGTTCACTTTTCTTCATGATTCTTATCGTGCGTAGAGTATGAAACTCTAACAGTTCCTCTCCTGACTCGTGCTTTACACGCTCGCAGATAATGCCTCCTAGACGAGCGAATGAAATAAGAAATGGTAATAAGCCAGCAAGCCCCACAAGCCCTAAAGGAACCCAATGGACGACCATGTTACTCATGCAGAGTTTAGGGTTTTCACATGTTGGCACAGGCCATGACCGCCTAGATTAATCAAGCAGATCGATGGCCTGTGTCTCCTTAGAATGGGAACATAGCAGCGGCTAGGGTAAGAGAGACTTCCAGAATGAATTCACCCAAATTCTTTGGGTCAAAGGTGGATGAGGACCCGTATGAGTTCTTAGAGGAGATACAGAAGATCACCCAAATCATGGAGGTGACGGAACGGAGAGCGCATGCTTCCTAGCCTCCTACCGCCTGAAAGGAGTCGCTCACATATGGTTTTGTCAATGGAGAGATAGTTTGGGAGTTGACGCAGTCCCCATAGGTTGGGATGAGTTTATGACTGCATTCTTGGATAGGTTTTTCCTTAGGAGTTGAGGGAGGAAAAAGCAACAGAGTTCATCAACTTGAGACAGAACATGACTGTCCAGAGGCGCATTGAGCTACTCCGGTCCAAGCATGCACCGGAGATGGTGGCCGATTAGAGGGCTCGTGTGAGCAAGTCTATGAATGCTGGGAGTGTCAGACTCATTGTTCAAAGAGTACAGGACCATCATGTTGTACAAGGACATAGACTTTCCACGTTTGGTGATATTCAGTCAGGAAGTGAATAGGTGAAGGAAAAAGAGAGAGATACCAAGAGAGCTAGGATAGGAGATTCAGATTTTTCCCTCGTAGGCTGAGGGTGGACACCGCTCATGCTCCAACAAAGATCATTAGCTCCAGCACCTTCAAGGGTCAGTGTTCCGTACAGACCCAAGGTAAGGAAGACTACCTATCTAGCTTGTAGGAGCTGTGGGAAGCATCATTTGGGAGAATGCATGGCAAGCTCATATGCTTATTTTTGCAAGTGCTGGGTCATAAACACTGAGATTGCGCAGCAGCTAAACGGGGCAAGAGAACCTCATTCACCTCTCTTTAGTAGCTCCTATGAACCGGCCCATTTCAGTAGACATCATCTAGCATAGGTATGCATACAACGTTAAAATCGCTCCTACACTTTGGCAACACATCAGGATAAGGGCAAGTCTCCAGAAGTAGTCACAGGTATGTTATGAATTTATCGCGTTACTCTTTGCATGTTGCTATCCCCAGAACCCAAGTATTGAATAAGGAGCTCTTGTGATGTTTGTTGAGAAGAGATTGTCGATGTATGCTGTGAATAGTTGTGAGTATGAGGGTTGCAGTGAATGTTAAAGGTGGAGGAGACGTCAAGAGCCAGCATTGTAGCCCCAACCTTAAGAAATATTCAGGAGCCTTATAATGATGTCTTTAAGCTAAAGGGGAGATGGTAAGTCTATGAGACAAGTCGAATCTTGAGGATGCTAGTAGGGGAGTTCACCCCCACAGTTACGGTATAAATCCCTTCAGTTCAGATAATTCCTCTTATATTTCAATTGAATATACTTACCCATTCTTGTGCAGACTTCTAGAATTTCTAGATAGCCGCTTCAAACAACGATGCTAGTCTTACTCTATGAATTTGTAAGGCTCATTTTCATGTTATAAACAAGCTATGTGTGTTAACTCATGCCTTCCAAAGATTTTTCAGCTGAACTCAGTCTTTAGGAGTTGCTTAGTAGCCCAGCATGAGGGTACCCTCATGTATGTGCTCAGTTTTAGATGTCATGAATGATTCATGCTTATGAGTCCCTTACTTTCAGTCAAATCAGATACCATGATTTCTAGTTTAGTATTAGGAAGCAAAAGTTGAGAACGATATCTCAATCCTCAGTTCTAGTATGAGGAAATAGTTTCTCCCTAGTACTCTATCTAGTTCCATGTCAGTTTCATTTCTTTCAGTCCCTCTCATGTCTTAACATGCATGTATGATTCAGAAATTCAGTTCAGAGATACCATCTTGAGTCAGATACTCCAATAATATTCAGCTTTATATTCACCGAGATTACAACTCTTTCCCTAGCTTCTCCGCTCAGTCACTTTGTCAGTTTTCAGCGTCGAATGTTCAGTAATTTGGATGGCAGTTCCTTTCCTCATCTTTTCAGTATGTTTATGCACATTCGAGGATGAATGTTCTCAAGGGGGAGATATCGTAACACCCAAAAGTCTCTAAGACTAGACCCAAAACTAGTGAGTTGAGATATTTCAATACCCCAGACTTTTGGGCTAAGTTTGGAACCGTTCTAGGTGTGTGGATAGGTCCGAACCTAATAAATTCTATGGATATTAGTTTTTAGTATCAATCCTAAAGTGTTAGAAGTGCAATGGATACAAATTAAGGTCATAAGGAACTTCTATCACAAAGTTGAGTCGAGATCCTTCTTACCGATTGCGTTTTCGTAAAAGTTCTAGCAAGGGTCAACTTGTATCGACTATAGATCGATTTTTACAAAAGTGTTTTTGGGTGATTAAATAATATTAAATTGAATCCCTTTGAGTCTTCTTTCCAATGCATCCAACCTTGCGTCAATCGGAGTTCGGAGCAAAAAGTTATGAGCAATTTAGTGAAACTGCACCAGCATCATAGAAAGATCTGTTAGGTGACTCGCTAAGTCACCTAACGAACAAGTAAGTGGCCAAAATTACTGGAAAAATTCAATTTCAGAGGGGACTTCAATGACGTCAAGTGATCCATTAAGTCACTTCATGACTCGTTAAGGGCAAAATTTCATGGAAACTCAGAGACTTCACACGGATTGGACTCTACACGACTTGTCTAGTACCTCATGAGTCGTGATACCTCGTGAGGACTGGTAGGGTCCTTTCTTGCGAATTTTCAAGGTATTTTCATAAAAATCATTGTCAACTCCTAAACTAAGCTATTTTGAGTACCATATGGGACATTTTTAAGTGCCCCTCCTAGCCTAAACCCTCATTCCATCAAAAGACACCTCTTCTTCCTCCTCCTCTCTCTCAAGACTCATGATCACCTAGGCTTCTTCAAGGGCTTCACATGTCAGCTCTGCCGGGATTCCTCTTAATCAGGTATGTGGTTTTCAACAAGGACATCCTTCATCCCTGTGCCCCAAATTTATACTAAAAATCCCAAATTCCTTGATTCTAGTAACATGTTTCAGGTTTCACTTATGCATGAATTCTCATATGTTCTCCCTAAATTCTAAGACCCATCATGGTTAATAGTCGTGTATGCTTATGAAGTTACTTACACCTTCTCAAATTATATACATGATATATGAAAAGCATGATTTTAGAATTTTCACCATGATTTCACATAAATTTCAAAATGGGGTTCATCAGATATTCACATGCCTTTTACCATAAACTCATTATATATAAGCTTAAAGCATGAGTCTATCATATGGGTTCTATAAATCTAGAATATATGATTTAATATATATTTAGGATACGATTATAACTATGGGCTTGGATGAATATGAAATATGTATATGCCTTCACTATGATTTCGGGTATGTGCTAAAGTAATATTTGGACCTATAGATCTTACATGAATCTAGGGTTTACGCCATATGCTATGAACACGGGATCTTAAATGTTGTGATATGTTTAAAGTATGATATATCCTATAGATGTCTTGCGAATGGAGTGTATGATTTAAACGATGATTCGGGACTATGATGATATGAATTATGATGATGTAAAGATGAGAATGATCCTTCAGAGTTTTGGGCTTGTTGTTAGTAGAAAGTAGCCTTAATCAACTCAAATGAATTCAATATGATGTAATTAGTTGAATGGTCATGCCCTGATGAAGGAAGTAACTTAGACTAGACGAATGACGTTATATTAGTGACCTCCATGTTCTAGTATAATCGGGACCCTCCTGTCGAGAATGTTTTCATTATCGGGCCAACATCATTAGCCGAGAATGTCTCTTAGTCACTAGGACAATTATTAGCCGAGAATGTTTTTTTTAGTCAGTCAGGGGACTCTCCAGCAGAGAATGTTTCTCTTAGTTAGTCAGGGACTCTCCATAGCAGAGAATGTTTTCCTTAGTCAGTCAGGGGCTCTCTATAGTTAAGAATATTTACCTTAGTCAGTCAGTGACTCTTCATACAGAATGTTTCCTTAGTCAGTCGTGGACTATCTAAGGCAGAGAATGTCTCCCTTAGTCTACGATATCAGTGTGTCACACCCTGCCTTGAGAGGCATGACTGGGTACCTGGTGCCCTACTAGGACCTGGACTGCAGGACTCATCAGCCTAAGCACTTCTGGGTGCCGGCTACCTCTAATTCTGGATTTATGAAAACAATGGGCTATATAACGGTTGTAAATACAGCCTCCGGCCGACAAGGCCTATAGCCACTTGTAGGAATATAACAGCTACCCAGAAAAACTGAACATAAGGGAACCTATGCGGGCCGACAAGGCCACCATGCTGACTAGTTATCACCGAAAAGTAGAATCAAGTGCTAAAATGGTCTGTGACCGACAAGGTCACCAACTGACAACTGAACAAGGCCCCACACGACAATTACAAGCAAACTAAAAACATACACACGGCCCCACACGATCGGGTACAACTAACCACAGGGAATATACAATCCGCAAGCCTCTAAGAATAATAAGATGGTCGGGACAGGGCCCCCGCCTACCCATACTGTACAAACAAAAGGAAGTAAACCTTATTCGTCAAGTCTGGATGATAGAAGCCGAAGACTCCAGTACGCTGGCTGAACTTACGAGGGATCTGCTCCTCATCTATGGAGTACCTGTAGGCAAGTAATGCAAAGACCTGTACGCCGTGGCTCACCGGTACTGAGTATGCAAAAAGAATAACCGGAAAATAACTGAAAAGCAAACACAATACTGATAGATCCTGAAGTAATAGGAGACGGGCTGAGACTAACTGAAAAGAGAGAGTAACATTTACTAAAGAGTGAAAGAGTCATACATGATAACATGGCGGTCTACTTTCTATCTATTAATAACTAACACAACATAGCATACAGAACCTTACCAGCCCCCACAAGCCGTAAGGTACCAACAAGCACACCCCATACCCCTACCCAGGCCATACCATCCACCTAGTAACCATGAGCATCCTGCCGGCCCCCTGAGTATGCAACTTGGGCCCCGCCGGGGCCCTCGACTATAGCTATATCTCGAGTCCGAAGGACTCCTCAAATCTGAAATCTAAAATCTAAAATTTGCACTCGGCGCAAACGCTCGACAGGGGGGTGTGGTATAGTGTTGATCAGCCTGCTATGGGGAATCTGCATCCCATCTTCATCCGCTGGTGGACGGCATGCCACTCCAGAGCGACGTATCCTCACCTCCGGCGGGTGAGTCGACACATCTATTAACCCCGGGGCGGTCAAGGAAGCCTCTAAGGGTGTCCAAATACAAAACAATCATGTCTCCACAGATAGCAATAGACACATGTAATATGTATACTGATATGATAATAATATTTATGTTCTGGTATTATGTTCTGAATCATTGAAAATGTAATGAATCTGATACCGAAATATACCGAATCTGTAATAATATTTCTGGAATATTCTGGCCGGGACTTATACTGCTTACTGAATTTCATGTTGAACACTGTATTATATTTCTAACATGCTTACTAAATTTCATACTGAACATAATATACGACTTCTGAAACACTCTACTGCTCCACTCTTTTTCTATACTAGAACTACTAGTTTGGCGAAAGAAACTGGCTTTACATACTAACCGACTTTCCATTAACTGGCGTAGCCTGACTAGTATTCATCTATTTCCCAATGTATTCATATTCACGAATGAATTAATTCTGCTATTATTTTGGAAAGAAACCATATCATGTATATACCTACTGGCCTATTCAATTTATCGAAGAACTACGAAACTCTCTCGCTATTTCTCGGGGTCTAGAAGGGAGAAATACTCAACTTTGGATACCGAGTATATTAACACTAGTTTGGAGAAATTCCACTTACCTTAATTCGGTAGCACGACAATTCGTCGGCCGAGCCGCGAAACTAACTCCGTAAGTGAATGATCTCGGCGAAGCTTGATACTTCGCTACCCGGTTAATTCAAGTTTGGATCGTGTTTGGACGGTGTAAACGAAGGAAATTTAATCAAACCCTTCGTTCCCTCTGCTTTCTGCTCGTTTACTGAAATTATATGAAGGGAAAATGATTTAAAACGAAGTGTTAGGTTTCTATATACTTGGGGCCTTTAAGTCGCATTTGTCGAATGCGATTTATAAGTCGCATTTGTCGAATGCGATTTATAAGTTGCATTTGTCGAATGAGATTTTAAGTCGCATTTGCATTGCGACGCCTGACTTGAGACGCTTGTACGGCCCTCCCCGGACCCTTTCTTGCACGTATGACATTCTAAAACTCTTAACCAACATGCGAATAGGCCAACTAAGTGTCAAAACTTACGGGGTGTAATAATCAGTTCAGTCACTCTGTATAATTTTAGATTTCGTTTAAAATCAGCCTTTAGCAGGATTCGTACTCAATTATCGCAGATAGTCGCACAATGTATGATATTAGCTACAACTTCAGTTCTCAGTATATGTACAAAACATGAACCTTATGAATTAGTTTGATTATACTTCAGTAAAATGATTTCCACAATGAAAGCTAATGCTAATATATATGTATCTCAGATAGGGTTGTTGTATTCATCTCAGTTGCACGTCGATGTATCTAGTTTACTTCCTTCTTGTATGCTTGCATGTTTAGTTTACTTACGTTTTCCGCATACTCAGTATATTACATGTACTGACCGCATACTTTATGCATTATATCATTTCTATAATACCCCGAATGTGCCTAAGAATAAGTCCTGGAGTTAAATCTGAAATTTAAATCGGGAAAATAGCAATGACGAGTGGAGTAATGACTCATGGTTGCAAAACACGAGCTGTTGTTAGGAGTCCTGGGGTTCAGGTGTTCGAGTGGCGTGGAAGTAACGATTGATGTAAACGACTTTGTTGTAAGAAACAACGAGTCGTTGTTTGTTGTCGTGGTAAGAAATGGGCCTAGCATTTGGGAAATATAACGGGATGTCATCCAACGACCCGTTCTGGCATGCAATGATCCGTTGTCTGAGTCGTGGAAAGGATCCTAGATCTCCAGTGGATTTGACGGACGGATACCACGATCCATTGGAGCCAACAACGAGTCGTGATGAGACTTGTCGTGGGAATTCAGAAGGCTCAGTGAAGGCAATCTGTCGCGCCCCATTTTCCTCGTGAAAAGCGGAACTCAACATGTGACAACTCTTAAGGGTTATTTAAAGAAAAGATCACCTAACGATTTGAGGTGCATTAGGCAATCGTACTAACTTAAGGGTCTCATTGCTATACTCGCCTAGGTAACCAGAGTCGGGTAAGAGTTCAAGTCACCTCGAAAGGAAGGTGTTAGGCACCTTTCGAGGTCCACAAATGTAACCCTTCCGAATTCATTATTATGTGGGGGTATTTACTAAGTGATCAAATAAGATTGAGTTTAATTTTTCTTACTTTTAAAACCAAGTAACTGAACTATGTGATAAAAATAAATAATAATTTGTTCAAGTAGCATTGTAATAAATGAAATCAGATAAAGCGAGAAAGACATAATGCGAGAAATATAATTTATCCGAATAATGATTGAGAAGCAAAGGCAAATAAAAATAAATACTAATTAGAAGAAACAATGAAAAACGAATAAAAATTCTAAAGATTGGACCGAAACTGAAGTGTTTCTTTATTAAAGGTGATTACATCAAGCAAACAATAATAATTAAAAGCAAATAGCAGATAAGGGTTTCAAATAGGCCTCCATCCTATTAGCATGATTTCTAAATATGTAAATAAATCCTACGAGCATGTTTTCCTAAACATATAGACAAATTTTATGAACATATTTTTGAATGCAAAAAGAAGATCACATTTAAATATAGTGCATAATCAAACTTTCTTAGACAGGATGTATAACTTAAACAAGTCAATACATAATTCAGTAGACATATGATCTACATTACAAGACAAACGCATCTCATATCAACAAAAGGTTTAACTCTTATGCATGTCATTTTATTTAAACAATCAGACTTATTTAAGACAAATAAAGCAAGATTTTAATAGGGAGCGACTTAGTGGCAAGTTCCTTTACACGAATAACATAAGACCTAGAGACATGAAAATTGATTAACTGTCAACAAACTTGATTCAAATAGTTGTTATTCATCATATTGTAAGCCTATGAGCAGGGTATATATGAAACAGTTCATTAATGACGAACAGATTAAGAGTACTAACACACAGTACAACTAATCATTACAAGCAAATTAAAAATTAAACATAAGACATGCTTAGAATCGAATTGTTTTAGTTTCTATAGGCATAATTTCTAGTAGAAATAATTAAGTTCATATTAATCATATAGGCATGATTTCTAATAGATATAATTGCTCATATTAATCCTATAGGAATGATTTCTAATAATTATATACGTATCGTGTCCTATAGGTAAGCTTTCTATATGAGATTGCTTAATTGGGTATCAAGAAGCAAAAACAGTAAAGAACATACACCCTCCCCTAATAAACCCTTTTCCACTATTACCCGTGTTTATTACAATATTAGAATAATAACAAAATACATAAGAATACATAATATTAAAACCTAAAACTAAACGCAGAACTGCAGAATTTTTTTTCAGACCAAACCCCGAGGTGACGCTTCGGTATTATAATAAGTTCCTCCAAAAGAAAATCTGTTACATCGTGAAACAAAATACAACAAAACATATATGGACATATGTGCACTCCTAACTTAAAGATCATATTTTAAAGCAAAACAAAGCACATAGGAGTTATACATTAGAAATTAAGGGAGCTATGAGATATGGACAAATTAAGCATGTTGTTGTAAGAGTATCATTAAAGTATACTAACCAGTTAATAATAAATCCCCGCAAATAGTAAATATCAACAATTTCAAAATATCTCTTCCAACAATTGAGACTCAAACCTCAACACATCAGTCACAAGAATCTCATTGATTCCGAGCAGTGCTGTGTTGAGAGGGAAAGAGGAATTAAAGAATTGAGGAGCGAAGAACAAAGAAATAAAGAATAAAATTTCTTGGTTTGATAGCCAAAGTCCAATTTTATGACCTAAGAGAATAAGAGAGGTTCGAATGCCTAGAAAAGGAGAGAAGAACATACTTATATACTAAAGGGATATAATTAGTTAGAATGAGAGGATAAGGAAAATATTCATCATAATCAATCAAGGAGAAACTTTCCTTAATAAAACATTTAAAAATATTTTTAATGATTAATTTTATAAAAAAATAATCTTAAAAGAATCAAATATTATAAGTTATTCATAATCTTATACAAAAAAAAAAAAAGCTGTCATGATCTAACTCATATTCTTTAACCATAAAGCATACAAAACTTACTAAGAATAGTCCAATAAATCAAATAAGGAAATAAAATAGAGCACAAATTTAGTAAAGATTTTCATCAGATATAATATAAATCATAGTTTACCAAATAGACTTGTTATCGCATGATTAAGTAAAATATAAAATGTCTATATTACAAATAAAATTTTGAACATAGAAGGAAAACAAGATTATGACATATGCATTGTACAAAGCTGTCATAAAGTCTTGAATTATTAGTGAGGGAGACGGTAGTCCACCAGAGCAGTGGCGGGCCAGATTTGGAAGAGTTTAGGATGAAGAGGGAATTGGAGGGGGTACGACTAGTTTGGTGATGGAGAGAAATGGGAAGTTTTGTTTAGGGTTAGGGTGTGTAGTGAATAAAAGGAAGTAGGATAGAGTTTTAAAATTACGTAGGATTAACTAAGATGAGCAGTTTGGATTAACTAGAGTGAGTGGGCAGATTGTGGGTATAAGTGCGGGTCGTGGGTAATTAATTGTAGAATTCAATTGATGGCTGAAACTTGAATTTATATATTGTCGAATGGTATAAATAGGCTAAAATTGACATAACTTAAGCATAAATTGGCTAGACTTTAACAAATTGAATGAAATTGAATAGAAAGTGGTTAGAATTTAAATGAATTGAGAAAAATTGAATTAGCTACTATTAAATTAATGAAAATACTACACTTGTAAATAATTTAATAAATAGATAATATAATAGTTTAATTTATGATAAAGTTAATATAAATATTATTATTATTAAATCAACTATAAATAATTTATAAACTAAGTAAATTATACTGTTTAAATAAACCTTATTTTAATTGAAAATATATATGCATGTATAATATTAATTAATACGTAATTATATATTATTATTATACTAAAATTTAAACTTTAAATTGATGTAATAAAATATTGTAGAAATATAAGTTAAAATAATTATGCAAAAAATTCAAGTATGTATGCTAATTATGGTGATTTTAAAATACACACATATATATTGATACACAGCTTAAACGGGGCGTAGGGAGGTCAAAATTGCGTAAATAGCCGCCCTTTTTTGCTCGAATGAAGGATGAATTATTTACAAAGAACATTGACTTAGTAGCAAATTTTTTCCAATCGAAAAAAGAAAATTCGGTGGGACCATATGAAAAAAAATGAAGTTATGAAGTATCGTAGCTGAGACTTCAGTTTCAAGTCGCCTACATATCTCGGGTTTCACGAGAATCAGGTCATGTAGTTCTAGATTTAGGGACTCAGCGAGATCCCCTAAAGAAAATTTATAATATGGGGCTTGGAATAAGGAAAGAAAGGAGTATGAATGATAAAGATTAGAGAGATGAAAGAGATAGACAAACATTGTTACTTTCTGTGTCAAATGTGGAAATACTAGAATAAGGACTAATTTGAAAGGTAAAAGATTGAAGCGAAACGAAAATGATAAACGCCTCTAAGTGGTGAAAAGTGGTAGAGCTGGCGGTAAACGAATAAATAATGACGGGCGTATAAATTCAAAAACAAAGCATAGCTCAGACAACTTTAAGGTGGTAGTGCATAACCCGAACCACGCCCAGAAACAATAGGACCAAGCTTAGTCCTTAGAATTTGTAAGGTAACGCTTATCCCATTTAAAAGAATGATGATGATAATATAACGATGATATGTTAAGAGTAGCAAATAGGGGCTTGAACAAACACTATAATAGCTTGAAAGTAGCTTGAAAGTTTGAAAATAGCATAAGAGAGCTCGAAAGTGAATCAATAAATAATGACGGGCATAGGTAATTAACATAATGTATAGATTTCAAGAACAAATCATAGCTCGAATAATTTTGGGAGGGTAGTGCTTTTCCCAAACGACGTAAAAAAATAGTAGGACCGCGCTTATCCCTTAAAAGTTTGGAGGGTAATGCTTAATCCAGTCAAAAGAATATGAGAGTAGCACAACGATAATATGTTAACAGGAGAAAATAGTTGCTTGGATCTTTAGAGTAGCGTAAGAGTAGCAGAGCTATGGGCACTTTTCTGAAAGTAGCAAGATATAGCTGATTCAAATCATGAGAGTAACTTGATATATATAGTAGCCCCCAAACTTAAAAATGCTAAATAAAAATGATTAGTCAATAAGAAAATTAAAGATAATATTTTACAAAATTAATGATTAAATGGAATAATTTTGAAAGGATAGTGCTTAACCCGATTAAAATTTAAAATAGTGCCTTTAAACCTGAAAGATTGGAGGGTAGAACTTAACTCATAGGGCGATGCTTAGCCTTTAAAATTGAGGTAGTGCGAACCCAAATGGAAGTGCTTAGCCTATAGGACAACGCTTAGCCCCAAGAGAAGCATTTAGGATAGTGCTTTAACCCTGTAGGACAATGCTTAGCTCCTTAAAGAAATATTTAGGTAGTGCTTAACCCGTGGACAATGCTTAGTCCTAAAAATATTTAGGTAGTGCTAACCCATAGGACAAGTGCTTATCCTATAAAAAATTTAGGTAGTGCTTAACCCATAGGACAATGCTTCTGCCCTTAAAGAAAATTTTGGGTAGTGCTTAACCCGTAGGACAATGCTTAGCCCTTAAAGAAATATTTAGGGTGGTAAAACCCGTAGGACAACACTTAGCCCATAAAATATTTAGGGTAGTGCTTAACCCATAGGACAATGCTTAGTCCATAAAATATTTATGGTAGTGCTTAACCCATAGGACAATGCTTAGTCCTTAAAGAAATATTTAGGTAGTGCTTAACCCGTTCCGTAAATAAAAGTATTAATACTTAGCTTCAAATAAATAGCGTTCAGCTTTGAGTAACTTACTAAGAGGGTAGCGCTTAACCCTGTTCATGGACAAACTTCAAGTGGTTTAGCTTTGCAGTTGATAATGAATACCTTCGTAAATCCAAATGATATATAGAATGATTGCAAATTTGGTACCAGAGCAGTTCCTGTGCTCAAAGAAAAATTAAAAAAATCATAAGATTAAAAAGGGGAAGGTTGATTTGTTCCTTTATTTGTTCGTTAAGTATCCCGATCTCAGAGCTTGATGATCAGACTCGAAGTTACGTCTTTCCATAAATGTCCTTTTGGGAATCAATTCCTTGGTTTGAATGAGTCTTGATAAATTTGAGATCCTTTCTCAAAATTTCTGTCTCAGTGTAGAACATAACGTAGACTCCTTTTGCAAATGATGCAGTTGTGAATTTTGAGGTCCCCTAAAAAATTCTGCCCTAGTTACGCAGGTGAAACGCTCGATCTATTGAAATTTTGAGGTCCTCTCAAAATTCTGGCTTCCGCTGTTAAAGGAAAAAAGGAAAGGAAAATTTTATTAAAATATAGACCGAACCCCAGGGCGCTCTATGTCCCTCTTAAACGGGAATCAGGTCCAACGTAGTTCAGAATACAAAAAGAACTTCGAATAAAGGAATAAATCGAATTAAGGATAGATTTTGACTTCATCTTAAGTGGGCATCAACTTCATCTCGGGTATATAACCTTGGCATCAATTAGTGCTTGAATTCATCTTTCAAAGATCGACATTCTTCTGTGGTGTATCCTCTCATCCCTGAATGATAGTCGCAAATCTTAGTATGATCGAGCCATTTTGGCGTTGTAAAACTATCACTATTCTGGGAATTGAGCAATAGAAGCCGTCAACCTTTAATCTCTCATAGCTAAGAGACTCACCCAAAGGAGTATAACGCTTGGATGAACTTCTGCTGGGGTCTCGCGGGCTTGCGAGATTGTTGAATCGGTGGATTTTGACAAACTGGTGGCCTTTGGAGTGTAGGTGGAGAAGGCTGAAAATGTGCAGGTTGCACATGATAGGTAGCAGGGTTGTAGAACGGAATTGGAGTGGATGGTATGTAGGCAATTGGTATTGGAGTGGAGGTGCTTGGTATCCCCACGGAGTTTTCGGTCCTTCTATAGGTGATAAGGAGATTCAACTCTTTCACGTTCTTGTTCTTAGTGGTCCTACCAAATTGCAAAGTTTTGCTGGCTTCTTGTAATGCTCCCCAATCAATAATGGTACCTTTCTTGATACCGTCCTCAATCTTTTCTCCTAATTTAATGATTTCGCCGGCTCTCCTCACTTACCAGCATCAATCTATCATATACTTGTCTGGATTCGCATGAAGATATCCTTCATTTGAACTTTCCCTTCCATTAGAGGTCGCACTCTTGCGACCTCGGACCTCCAACGGGTTTCATATTCCTAAATGTCTTTTGTAGGATTTCTTTTCAAGTTTTGAATGTAGTAAGTCCGGTGTATCTTCTGTATTGAAACTGAACCGCTCTACAACAGTTGGAGCCATATCAGTCCAATTAATCCATTTTCTCGGATTTTGCTCTATGTACCAATTGAGGCATCCCAAGACAAACTTCTCATGAACAACTTCATTCGGATTTTTCATCTCTCCCTACTCCAATCAGCTTGTCACAATACATCCTTAAGTGGGGCTTCGGTCACTAGTGCCCGTTGAACATTTCAAACTTGGAGGTTTGTACCTGCCGGGTAGCTCGACGTCAAGATGTATGCATAGGTCTTCATATCTTAGGCATTCTATCCTGTTGGCCCCTTCAATATTTTGTAATCGGTTGTTCATCTTCTTAGGCCTTCAACCATAGATCTTATCAAGCTGTCTTTCTCTCGTGAGAGTCCAGATTCTCCTAAGTGATGAGTAACCGGAGCAGTTTCGATATAAATGGGGTTTAGGGTATGATCTCTCGGAGCATGGGCATAAGACGTGGTTACAGATCTTGGGCAGAAATTATATGCCCAAGTGATACCAAATGCTTCATCTCCGTCTTATTTATCCATTGTTATTTATGCATTCTCATGTGATTTGTAGTTAAATGTGAATTTATACTAACCAACATGATTAGTGTTGTTTTGCAGGAAAATGTAATTTTAGGAAGCTAAGATGCATGTTGGTAGAAATCGGAATGGACTCGGAAGCGAGCAGGAAAAGGTCGAGGGAAAACAACAAATAGGGCTCCGCGATGGAGTCGTGTCACGCTGCCATCGCGGATGCATTCTACCCTGGATGAGTTGTTGGCCATTTCAGTAATGGGTGTCCGCGTTGCCTCCGTGACACGGAGGCACCACGCGATACTTGTGGCACGTTGCTATTTACTTGGAACAAATTCCAGTAAGGGTTCGCTGGCCGGCGCGCCGCGGGGCACGTTAGCCAAGCCCCACGTTGCATGCCGTGGCACACTAAGGAGTAACTGCTGAGGGTCCTGATTCCAGAGAGGGTCCGCGATTAGCTCCGTGTCACGGAGACAGTGTCTGGGCGATGCACTCCGTGACACGTTGCTTTATTATTTCGGGAAAATTTCCACCAGTATAATTAGAACACTTAGGTTCATTGTTAATTATTCTAATTTAGCTGAGCAAGGACGTGGGTTACAGGCAGTTGAGGGGACGAAAATCTTAGGTCTTTCTATCTCTTTCTCCTTTATTTCAATTATTTGTATGATTTATACTCATTTGATGATGTTTAATCCAAAAATGAGTGGCTAAATTCACTTCTTGTTGAGGTTAAGAACAATTGTAGTGGAATGTAACTTGTTTTATCTATTTTGGTTTTTCATCTTTTCTTCAATGGTTTTTCTATCAATTCTTGTTCTTACTGCATTAATATTTGGCCAATGTTAATGTATATCTAAAAATCCAGTTTTATCTTGAAAAGGAAAGAAATTGGAAAGTTGTGAATTGGTAGATATGATCTCTTCTTAGTTTGGGAAAAATTGAGAATTGATTTAATTTCTAATAGAAATATATCTGAAAGTCGTATTAGTCAATTAAGGAATCGGTTTTGTATGGCTTGAACATGAATTTCTTTATCACAGAAATGTAGGTTGAAGGTTCATGATTCTTAAGTTGGGTTGAATACGAAAGTTTTATCCATAGGCAATAATTCTGACTAGCAATCGAAGGGAAGATTAGCTGAATTAAATCGATAAATTACTTCCCTGCATGTCTGCTTAGCCTCAGCTTGCTCATTACTATAGTTTAGACTCACTTTATAATTTTGTCTTAGAGGTATAAATTAGGAAACAACCTAAAATCTTCTTTAAATTGTTGTCTGCATTTTTACAGTTAGAGTTCATTAACACTTAAGTCGATTATTACCTTGGTTCAGTCCCTGTGGGATCGATACTTGGCTTACTTAGCCATTTTACTACTTGTCTGACTACGCACTTATGTGTAGTTGCAAAACACTCCGAACAAGTTTTGGCGCCGTTGTCGACTGGCAATTGGCAAAATTGTTTTCTAGTGTTAGCCCACAATTTCTATATTAGTGCTGGACAACTTTTGATCTTAGCTTGTCTTTTGCAGATATTGAATTCTGTTGAACACTGGAAAGAGACAAGGAGCTGGTGGATTCATACTTAGAGTCGGAAAGACAATTCCATCGTCAAAGGAGAGAAGCTCTAGAGAAAAGCTACAGTGGTCATACAAACATCCTGGAGCAACAACAGGATCCACCACTTGTAAGGGCAGTGTTAGTTCCCCGAGGAAATGGCAGCTAGGCCAGTTCGCGAAGTGGCAATCCCACATGCTAACAACGTTACATCAAGCATTCCGCAAACCTGGAGCCAGGGAGGGAGGTTTGGCTGAAACAGAATATGGTGCAATTGCTGCACACTAGCGGGCAATTCACAAGTCTCCCTCACGAGGATCCACAACAACATCTCCAAAACTTTTTGGAGATAAGTGACACTTACATCCTTGATGGAGTGTCATCCGATTATGTAAGGCTTACATTTTTCCTATTTCACTTTGGGGAGAAGCAAAGAGGTGGTTAAAAGTTGAACCACCTAATTCCATCACCACTTGGGATGATCTGGCAAGAAAATTTTTGATACAGTTCTTTCCATCCGGTAAAACAGCAAGACTTAGAAGTCAGATTCTAAGTTTTAAAACAAAGAGAGGTGGAGAATCTGTATCAAGCTTGGTAAAGATTCAAACTATGTTACGGGATTGTCCTCATCACCACCAATGATGTGCCGGTGCACACTTTTATAGAATGTTTGGAACCCCACACAAAAAATTTTGCTAGACTCAGCAGCTGGGGGACAAGCATTAGAAAAGACTTATGAGGAGCTGTATACTTTGTTAAACCGTATTTCTATGGAAATCCAAAGGGAATGCGACTTTCAAGAGGAGGAACAAGGAAAGAGGCAGGAGTCTGGAAGTGGATGGTTTTACAGCTATCGCTGCACAGATAGCTGCGTTACAGAATCAACTCAACACCCACTTCAGCAATAAGGAACTTGAATCAACCTCAAGCCCCAGTTAATGTAGTGTAGCAGATCTTGGTGTGAAGTATGCAGTAATGAACACTCGGCTGAGTGTTGTGGTGAAAACTGATTCAGTGAACTTTGTTGGTAATGTACAAAGAATTAACTACCAACAGTATGACAACAACTACAACTCTAATTGAGGAATCATCCGAATTTCTCTTTGTGTAGTAATAGCCATCAAGCAAGAGTTCGAGTCAGGGGGCGCAGTAGAAATCAAGGAGGGCAGCAAAACTATCGGCCTCAATACAGAAGCAACAATGCACCTCCTCCACCACCAACCCCAGCATTGAGGAAATGTTCAAACAACCAAGCTAACCAAGCTCAATTGCAGTTTGATCATGTGAAATTGGCAGATGTAAAAATAATTAAAGGCTACAAAGGCGTTGAGCACTAGTTTGGGCAACTAGCTGGAGCTCAAAACACCAGGCCGAAAGGAGGACTACCGAGTGATACTGACTCGAATCCCAAGCAAGTAAATGCAGTGACCACAAGGAGTGGTTTACAACTCAAGGAGGTGGAACCAGAAAGACCACCTCAAGAGTCGGGAGCAGTGGAGAAATGAGAGGGAATACGTATGATGAGAGGGGGAAGAAGAAGGAAGTCGAACCAGAAAGATTCATCACCCGTTCCCTTATAGATTAAAGAAACACAAGGAGGAAGCGTGTTTCTAAAAGATCATGGAGGTGCTTAAACGTGCACATTAATTTATTCTTGTTGATAAGCATTTTGCAGGAGTGCCGAAGTATGCAAAGTATATCAAGGACATCGTGGAGAATGAAAAGAAGACGGAGTATGCTACGGTGGCGCTGTATTGAGGAGGAACTTCCCGGATACAGAACAGGTTGCCCACAAAGCTCAAGGACCCTGGGAGCTTTACAATCTTAAATTATAATTGGGCAAAGTATCCGGAGCTCATGGATTATGCGATTTGGGAGCGAACATTAACTTGATGCCGAAGATCGGTATTCAAGAAGTTGGGGATGAGCATTCCTAGATCAACTACAGTGATCTTGCAGTTAGCGAATCGTTCTTTGGCCAGAATCAGATGGCATTGTGAGGTCGTGCTGGTGCAAGTGGGCCTCTTATCTTCCCGGTAGATTTTGTTGTGCTGATTTGAGCCGGATAGAAAGTCTTTATTTTGGGACATCCTTTCTTGGCAACTGGGAAAGCGTTGATTGATGTAGCTGCAGGGCAGCTAACATGCGACGCGTGACAAGGTGGAGGTATTTGATGTTTACAAGGCCACGAAGCTTACGGCCATATATGAGAGCTATCAAAGCAATCAATGTGCTTGATCAAGTGGATATTGTTGAGATTATTGATTCTCGAGATGCAGTGGGAAAACCACCGATTGAGGACGCCCCAAACTGGAGCGTGGCAAGAAGATCAAATGCCACGCCCCGCCACGGGCAGCGTTGTAAGCCTTACTCGGGGTGAGGACGTTATTCGGGAGAAGACGTCCACACTCTCCAGAGGATGATTGAGCTTTATTGACGTCGAGCCGCGATGGGTAAACCAGGCGCTGCACAGAGGTCAACCCTTGAAATTGTTGTAATAGATGCGTAGAATTAGTTAAAAAGAAAAAAAGAAAAAAAAATAAAAAAATAAAAACAAAAAATTGTGTTTGTGTTTGAAACCTATGAATTCTAACCAATTTCTTGTTTACGAATTTCAGGTGGAACGGAGGGCAAAAATGCAAAGGATCGCAAAGAAAAATCGAGGTGATAAAAATAAAAAGTGGTAAAACAGTGAGCCTAGCGATGGCTCCGTGTCACGGAGGAGTGGCCACCTGCTAGCCCTCCGTGACGTTGGAAGGTATTCTGGAATTTTTACAAATTCCAGAACACCTACGCGATGGCTCCGTGTCACGGAGGGGGTGCTCTGCGTTACCCTCCGTGACACATTGAGGTGTAATGCGCGTCGGGTCACGCCGGGTCACCGGGTAACCCGTGGCGAAAACCTCTTTAACCCCGAAATCCCCCCTCATTTTTCCCCATTTCCCACTCCCTGCGCGACAAACCCCTAAAAATCCTCCTTCCCCAACGTGACACAGACCTAGGATCGAAATTTCTTCAACTTTTCTTCGATATCATCGGATTAAAGGTATGTTCTTGAACTTAACCTCAATTTTTGCTTAAATTTTCAATTTTTGAGCATGTGAGGTGAGTAAACTTGCTCTAGTTGTAAATTAAGCTTGAATTCACTTAAGCTAATTGTTTATTGATGTTCGTAGTATTGTTGTGATTATATGAACTGCACAATGCATTTTTGATTGAATTTTTGCGAAATTGCAGCTAGGGTTGGAATTTGAATAGGAAGAAATTAAATGTGGTTGAAATGTGAAAATTTTGGGTTGTGCATATTGGGTGAGGTGAATTATGTTGTGAATATAGATGAATAGGCTAAATAAACAAAGTATTTTTGGGAAATGAAATTGGTGAATTGTATGGGTTGTTGCTTATTAAACTTTTTTTGGCTAAGTGCTATGTGATGTAATGGAATCGATGGTGATATTGTGATTAGTTGTACGAAGTCTGAGTAGTACATAGTACTTATTCCATCGACTTATCTGAATGCACGAGGCAATGTGATTGATAAAATTGGAAAAGAATGATTGTCTTGACGAATATTTTAATTGTGGCTAAAGACTAAGCGTGGGGTGGACTAACTCAACCCAACCTTAGTTGAAGCACTCTTGATTGAATAACATTGGGACTGTCTGTTTGATTTTACAGGAACGATGTCCAGGCAAGACAGCGAAAGTGCGCATCTACATCGGGCGCCGGTAGAAAAAAGGATTAGGACTGGGAACAGCAGTTCCAACAGCACCAGCGGTTCCGCGCGACCACCAACATGAACCCTATGGGTGACTGACGAAGGGAAGAAATGGTATGCCAAACACAAGGAGACTAAATACTTCCCTGAGGAGCACATTGGAAGGGAGCCGTTGGCCTAGGAATTCCCCAGAATCGGCACAACGGATTGACACTGCCGGGCTGAACTTCATCTTCGAAGAGCCCAAGGAGTGCAATCTCTATCTGATTCGGGAGTTCTGCGCCAACTGGAACCCGACACTCCGCAGTCACACCTTGTTTAAGATATGCAGGTTGTCACCTTGAGCCCCATCACCTGAATGCCATCTTGGGGGCGCGGGCGCCAGACGCCCAAGCACCTGGGCAGCTGGGAACATAATTCACCCCAGTTATCAGACACTCGTGTGGAGCCCACCTGACATTGCGGTGGAGTAGGAACAAGGAGAGGGCTACCATCAGACACCCTCACCTACTCTCAAATGAACAGAAAGCCAGGTTTTGCTTAAAATTGTGTGGTTCTGCTTGATCCTGAGGGTGCACATGATAGATGTCACCCTGACTGGCGGCGGTATTGGCTATGCCCTGATGAAAGGGCTGAGATATAAAATGTTGGGGCGGTGATCATCCGCCATGAAGAGAGCCCGTTTGCATCAAGGGCACAGGTAATGGTCGCGGGTTTGCTGACCACGTTCCTGAGGCCATGATATCAAGGAAGAGGCCCTGGACTACATCCCCGCAAATGGATAGGCGTGCCTTTGGACGTCACTCAAAACCAAGGCACTCCGACACTACTCACGGGCCGCTTCACACTAGCCGAAGGACATGCCTGAGATGATCGTGGTATGGCCCAAGTGTTCGGGATGCAGATGCTGCAGTTGCGCATAGGCGGGAGGCTAGCAACAGAAGATGAGCTGTGGCAGCTCGACTTGGATTACCCCTTCGGCAAAAATGCTCGGGCTCTATGCCGAGTGGGGCCAACTTTTGTGGAGCTTGTAGATGAGATGCGGTCCCACTGATGAGGAGATGACCGAGGACTCAGATATTGGAGTTAGATGAAGAATGGAGGGCGATTCAGATATGGGGACGAGGCAACGACACCTGACAAAAAAATTGAATACTTTGATTGATCAGAGTTTCACCACCTACTTTGTGCTATGTTGAATTATGTGAACACCGGGACAGTGTTCGGTTTAAGTGTGGGGGTGGGAGTAGTTAGGCCAGTTGTTTTGTTGTTGTTTATGTCTGTCTTGTGTTGTTGTGCCTGTGAGAAATGTGAACCATGATTTTGTGCGTATGTTTTGTATTATAATTCGTAAGTTGGGTAATAAATGGTAAGATGTTGTGTGCTGTGTTGTTGTTGTTAGCTGGTTGTGTAAATATTTTTTGTTTACTCAAATTATTGATATTTTTAAAATTTTTGTTGAATTAATTTTATGATTGGGTTTCTCGGTGTTTGATTTTGGTGCTTTTACCGAGAATTGTCCCATTGAACTGAAGCAAATAGTGACCGTTTCCTATGATGGATGGATGACGACCGTCTTAAGGTAAATGTAGTCGATAGGAGTAGTTTTTTTCTTTCTTTTATTTTTCTTTTGTTTGTTTGTAGCCCAAACGTGTCGCTACTTTATGGTTCGGAATTCTTGTTGTGTTTGTACATGATATTTAGAATGCAAAGGTGATTCATATGAAAGCATGCAAACGTGTAAACATGTTGAGATACCTAGGCCATAGAGTTCGATTTGGTGTGATTGAGGCTTAATGTTGAATTCTTGTAATTAGCTGATTGAAGAGTCTGTGAATATGTCTTGAGTTGAGCATGTGCAATGAGTGTGAGGTGAGGTTTCGATTATTCCATGCACAGAAGTGTCTAGAACTTGTCTGGTGTGTGTACGAAACGAAATGAAGGATGTGTATTGTACGAGAGGATGTAGGCATTTCTTGATTTAACCGAAGTTTTTCCATTATCATACCTACCTTGAATGTACATCCTAGTTAGCCCATTGAGCCTTTAGCCTATTTTTTCTTTCGTCGAAAAGGTACAAATCGAGCTTAACCCTTTCTTTTCATTATCCGTGAATTTGATCCAAAACTCTTAAGCGCTCAAGAAAAAATAATTTTCCCATACTGTTATGAGTGAAAAGTGTGAAAAGAAAGGAAAAGCTGAAGTGGTGAAAGTAAAGAAAGGTCAAAGGTGCACGTGCTGAATGAACAAAATAAAGATGTATAACTAATCTTTGTTATTAAGCTCGAGTGTGCTTAAAGAAATGGGAACAAGAAATAAAGAAAACTTCAAGAATGGGAGGATGAAGGAAGAAACAGTGCCCATAATGATGGTGGAATGTATTGAAAAGCGCTTAAGGAAGCTAGTTGCTATTATTGGCTAGCCCAGTATTTACTAGTTCCTTAGCTTACATTACAACCCGTTAAGTCCTACGTGATCTTACATCACGCGTCCTTATATTAGTGGAGTACTACACTAGAGGCAAGCCTATGGTTCGTTCATGACATGATGCATGTGAATTCTTTGGGAGAGAGCAACGTGTTCATATACCCCTACACGTAATGCTTTGAAATCATATGATTGAAAAGGGGGAAATTTCTTTGTGTTGTGAGGGCACATACTTGATGAGAGATCGTAATTCGTGTCGGATGTCTTGATCAGCTGATTTGTACGAGTTTTCCGGAGACGAGATCCGATTCTTGAGTCTAGGAGGTCTTAATTTGGTGAATGTCATTGTATTGATGAGACTATGCATGTTTTCTTGATGATTTGCGATAGTAAATAATCGGTATAACCGTAGCGAATTGTCGAGCCAAAGTAGCTATGCGTGGGTTCAACTTGCATGAGATGTGAGATATTGTTCGAGGGACGAACAAGGTTTTAAGTGTGGGGTAAGATCTTGGGTAGAATTATGCCCAAGTGATACTCAAAATGCTTCATTCCGTCTTGTTTATCCATCGTTATTTGTGCATTCTCATGTGATTTGTAGTTAAAATATGAATTTATACTAACCAACATGATTAGTGTTGTTTTGCAGGAAAATGTAATTTTAGGAAGCTAAGATGCATGTTGGTAGAAATCGGGAATGGACTCGGAAGCGAGCAGTGGAAAAGGTCAAGGGAAAAGGAACGATTAACCGAATTGTATCGATAAATTACTTCCCGTGTCGTTTTAGCCTCAGCTTGCTCATTACTATAGTTTAGACTCACTTCATAATTTTGTTTTAGATTAGTATAAATTAGGAAACAAACTCTCAAAATTTTCTTTAAATTGTTGTCTGCATTTTTAAAGTTAGAGTTCATTAACACTTGGGTTGATTATTACCTTGGTTCAGTCCCTGGATCGATACTAGCCATTTTTAGCCATTTTACTACTTGTTCGACCACGTGCACTTGCGTGTAGTTGCGAAACACCTGAATAGTTGGATGTAACTTTAGGAGGTAAGTAATGAAACATGGTGGGCGGTCTTTGTGGTGTGGCTTGATTTGAAGGAGTTGCATATCATGCGAATGTTGTATATGATTTTGAGGAAGCGAGTAGGCATGACTAAGATTGTTTTGAGGATATGAGGCTTGATGGGATTCCAATGGAAGACTTGTGAAAGTGACGTGAGGCTTGGTAGAAGCATGAATCTCGTCCTGTTATTCTAACGAAGTTTCCAGGGGGACCGACAGATTTTGTATTACGGACTCGAGATAATTCTCCTTGAGTTCTAAAAATCTTTGCTCCATCCTTATAATTAGATCATTACATTCAGGTGGATACCTCCTTTCCGAACTCTCTGCGGAATCTTTTGCAGTGGTTGTGTCAATTCTCGACTGCTGAACTATTATTGTCGTTCATTTTCTCATTAAGTCAGTGAATCGATAGCGAGAAAGGTATGGCAGACGATTATGCACAAATCAATCTTAGAAAAGGGAATAATCAAGATAAACAATAAAATTAGTAAAGAAACTCAAGCATGACATGTTGTATATAAAAGATTAAAGGAAAGAACATTAATAATATGCTTCTCATTGTAAATAAAGATTAAACTTACAATACGTCTTCCCACTTGGGATCTCTTTGGTGTCGAGGTAGGTCTAGCGCATTTTGAAAGTCAAATATGTCATAATGTGTCATTCCATTTGCTCCATTACAATCCCAAATACATAAAATAATAAATATTATATTATAAGAAAATAAAGACGGCAAAAAGAAGTTATAGCCTGAATGAAATGCTCTTCCATCTTCGGCCTCTTCTTGTGCGCATCAGATTGGTACTTAACACCTGGGCATAATGAAATGTTAGTTTTACCCATCCCACCTAAAGAGAAAATAGTCTACATTTTAGACATATTGATTTCTCAAATAAAAATACAAATAGATATGATAATGTCCTTTTCGAGATTGTAAATCTCTTTGGACTTTGGGCCAAGTTAAACTAATAGTCTCAATATACCAAGGGTATCGAGACTTCCTAGGGGATAATGCTATGCATGACTTATTAATTTCTAAGAGTAGGGTAGGTGGACTGAAAAATTCTTATGTGAAAAGGTGTGTGGTCACATGGTAATAAAACCATTCATTCACTCCACGTATATGTCAATTCCCTAAATGAGTTTTGAAAGGATTTTAGAGAAGTGCAAAGCATAACTCGCGTGTACAGTGTGTGATAGTGAGAGATTCTATGGGGGAAGTATGAACGGAATGACAAGTCTAAGAAATAATAATTAGCACATAATAAAAAACTGGTAAGACAATAAAGTTAGGAAGAACAATAAAAATTTAATAAAGCAATAAAAAATAAATAATCACGTCATAGGTTATTTCAAATAAACACATAAAGAAAGAGTTGGAAAGGATTAACGTTAAATAATAACATTACAAAAGAAACATACAAGGAGATAAGAATGGAGATTAAACATGTATTAAATAATCTAAATAAGGAAACAAATAAAGGGAATAAGAGGGAATAATTTAAACAAGGAAGCAAATAGAGAGAATAAGGAAAAAGGTTTACATAGAAAGAAACAAATTAACTTAAAAGAATAACAAATCCAATTAGACATATGCACTCCAAGTTCACATAAATAAATAAGACATTCTTCCAAGGATTGTAAAAAGACTTCGGGACACAAGGTAAGTTCACTAAATCTTTGACGTGCCTTGGACGTCGCAATTTTCTAGGTTTGAGATGATGCGTATTCCTTAGTAAAGGCATACACGGTAAAGATCTAAGAATAAGAATGGGTTTATACACGGTTCCCCAAGAGGACAACTTGAGAGTGAGGAAGCTCACATCGTCGACGCACCGCCAATGGACCAAATCATAAGACAATCCTCAAGGGTGTTTTAATAGTGAACGACCAAACCACGCAACCGTTATCATGTGTGAGTGTGAATATTTTGAAAGACAATAATGTGTAACATGATGAATATAAACATACAAAGATTAGAACAATACATAATTTTGATAAACAAAAGTTCTAAGTATAAAAGGCAATCAATTATAAGGAAGTAAATAATAAAAGGAGAAAATAAAATTAAATATAGAAAGAAAACAAATAAGAAAAGAGGATTCAACAATTAAATACACATAAATAATGTAATGATTTAAACATGATAAAAATATGTATAATAGAAAAAAAGTATAAAACCCCACATAACATAAACCAGTAATGGTTAGAAACTTAAAATCCCCAGTGGAGTCACCATGCTGTCGCGCCCCATTTTCCTCGCGGAAAGCAGAACTCAACATGTGACAACTCTTAAGGGTTATAAAAAGAAAAGAGTCGCCACCTAACGATTTGAGGTGCGTAGAGCACCGTACCAACTTATGGTTTGCTTATACTAGCCTAGATAACCAGAGTCGGGTAAGGGTTCAAGTCACCTCGAAAGGAAGGTGTTAGGCACCTTTCGAGGTCCACAAATGTGGGTTCCTTCCGAATTCATTATTATGTGGGGGTATTTACTAAGTGATCAAATAAGATTGATTTTAATTTTTCTTACGTAAAACCAGTTAACTGAACTATGTGATAAAAATAAATAATAATTTGTTCAAATAGCATTGTAATAAATGAAATCGGATAAAGCGAGAAAGACATAATGTGAGAAATATAATTTATTCAAATAATGATTGAGAAGCAAAGGAATATAATAAGTTTCTCCAAAAGAAAACCTGTTACACAGTGAAACAAAATACAACAAAACATATATGGACATATGTGCACTCCTAACTTAAAAGATCATATTTTAAAGCAAAACAAAGCACATAGGGAGTTATGCATTAGAAATTAAGGGTAGCTATGATATATGGACAAATTAAGAATGTTGTTGTAAGAGTATCATTAAAGTATACTAACCAGTTAATAATAAATTCCCGCAAATAGTAAATATCAACAATTTCAAAAGACCTTTTCCAACAATTGAGACCCAAACCTCAACACATCAAGGTCACAAGAATCTCATTGATTCCGAGTAGTGCTTGTGTTGAGGAGGGAAAGAGGAATTAAAGAATTGAGGAGCGAAGAACAAAGAAATAAAGAACAAAATTTCCTGATTTGATAGCCAAAGTCCAATATTATGACCTAAGAGAATAAGAGAGGTTCGGATTCCTGGAAAAGGAGAGAAGAGCATACTTATATACTAAAGGGATATAATCAGTTAGAATGAGAGGAGAAGGAGAATATTCATCATAATCAATCAAGGAGAAACTTTCCTTAATAAAACATTTAAAAGTCCAATCAGGCATAAAGCAAGCTACGATTTCCTTAAAAGAATCAAATATTATAAGTTATTCACATAATCTTATACAACACAAAAGTTGTCATGTCCTAACTCAAGGAGGAAAATATTTTTTAATCATAAAGCATACAAAACTTACTAAGAATAGTCCAATGAATCAGATAAGGAAATAAAATAGAGCATAAATTTAGTAAAGATTTTCATCAAATACAAAACCCATAAATCAATGATAGTTTACCAAATAGACTTCATATCGCATTCATTACAAAATATAAAAATGTCCATATTACAAATCAAATTTTGAACATAGAAGGAAAACAAGATTATGCCATATGCATTGTACAAAGCTGTCATAAAGTCTTGAATTATTAAGCAATTTACCTCAAATAACTTAGTACTAAAACAATCCTAATTAACTAAGGAAAAGAAGAAGATACTGAGAAGAGTAAGATTAGGAAAATATATTTTCTTCAAATAGCATGATCAAATGCAAGGTAAGTTATCAAAACTATCAAAAGCTACCAAAAATAGACAAGTAACAAGTTGAAATTTTCTCAAGATTTATCAATAACAGGCAAATACTAAGGTTGTCATATAATTTGAAAATTAATCAGATAACAATAATCTCAAGTTGTCGGGAATTACCAAGAATAGAAGAATCCTAGGCTGTAAAAGATTATTCAAGCAAAGGGAGGGAAAATTATGACTACTACAGTTGTACATTAATGTGTTAAGATACCAAAATAATCTTGCATGCTTAACATAAACTAGGTTTAATCCTCTCATAAGGTTATAAATTCAAATCTGTCGAGGCCCTCAAGTAACAATGTTGACACGTAATTACCGAAATGATTATGGAGATTCATCAAAATATGTAAATATTAAAGCGAAAATGTCAAGGTTGGACCATGAAAGCTATTACAGTAGGAACAAAGAATTGCCATTCTTGCCATAAATCAATCCACACTGTTATCATTTTTATTTGGAATAAGTTCACATAGGCAAAGCGAAATTGAATCTGAAATAATGATCATAAAGTCAATTAGTGAGATCACGTAAACACAAGTTCGACATGAAAAACATGTTTGCAAACTCAGTAATCAGTATAGCAAAAGTAACACCAAATCAGGGATTTTATCACTCATTATCTAATCCAACCAAATTGAAAATCAAGAAGAAATGGACTAAATTAGTGAACCTTTTAGATACGTAGAGAAATAGAATCAACAACTCATAGATGAAAACTATTATTAGCATTTACAATGATTTCACAGGCTGGGATTTATTCGAAGTGCATATATTTTAGGGCTTTTCACATATGAAATATAGGGGAACAGATAAGCAATGAAAATCTTAACAAAAATTAACATTCAAGCTTTTATCAATAATAGAATAAGGCAAAGAATAGTAAATGAAGGTAAGGATGACTATGCCGGAGACGGATTAATGATCCGTCGTAAAAATTAAAACTATTGTTGAAGCTCTTCCCGAACTCATCATTGGGTTTTCGCTCGCCGGTATTTCCATTCATCGGCCGGAGCAGTGAGCGGAGATGTGGTTGTTTTGGTCATTTTCCGGCCATTGGTAGAGGTGTCTGGCCGAGGTGGGTCTGCGAAGGTGGTTTCTGCTTCGGTTGCAGAATGAAGAGGGAGAGAGGCTTGTGGTTTCGGCGAAAGTGTGGTCCGCCGGTCGGAGCAGTGGTGGCGTGCAACTGGTGATGTGGCTGTTCTGCTTCTGTTTGTGTGTTGGACGGTGCCTTGCTGACCGGAGGGGAGGGATCGGCCGGAATAGTGAGGCGACGGTGGTCCACCAGAGCAGTGGTGGCGGCCGGAGTTGGCAGAGGTTAGGATGAAGAGGGATTGGGAGGGGGTACGACTAGTTTGGTGATGGGGAGAAATGGGAAGTTTTGTTTACGGTTAGGGGGTGTGTAGTGAATAAAAGGAAGTAGGATATGGTTTTATTATTAGCCGTAAGATTAACTAAGATGAGCGGTTTGGATCAAATCTAGAGTGAATGGGTCGGATTGTGGGTATGAGTGCGGGTCGTGGGTAATTTATTGGGTAGGATTCAATTGATGGCTGAAATTGAATTTATATAGTATCCAGAATGGTAAAAATAGGCTAAAATTGACATAACTTAAGCAGAAGTGGCTAGACGTTAAATAAATTGAATGAAATTGAATAGAAAGTGGCTAGAATTTAAATGAATTGGAGAAAAATTGAATTAGCTACTATTAAAATAATGAAAATACTACACT